>JAHZMZ010003821.1:0-17613 GCA_027743805.1 Lepidocyrtoides sp. E14 | reverse complement strand
AAAGATCATGTATGCGTTCTCATAGCATGTACGTACAATGGCAATGTACCTACAAAGACTCACCACACCACCCAACCCACACCTTCCCTAGGCAATAATTGTGTTCATGAAATGAATCGTACATTTTAACGATTAATTAACCTCCCACATTGTAACGATTAATTTAAAGCACTTACCGATATGGAGGACGGTTTGGTTGGTCAGTTCCCAACAAGAAGTAAGCTTGAGGGTAGACAGTGCGGAATTGTTTTTCGGGCTAAATGCTGCTATAGCTGAGTCTGTAACATGATACGCCTACAATACACAAAATTTGTACAGGAAATGAAATCATTGTTAATGACAAATGAAATGTGGCCACGTATTAATAGCCCACCTTTGACGGAGAGACATGTCAGCGTATTCGTATTAAATTTGAATGGTATAAAGGAAATCGCATAATATGGAAAAAGCACATATAGTACGTGACGTAACTTAAGTCACCACAAGGCCAGCCAGCAAGCACGTAGTATGGTGGAATGATGCAAACATAACATTTTAGTTGGTTTTTCTAAAGCAGCAACAAAGCTTACAAAGTAAAAGGAGATTTTGCGAGCTTGTAATTTTGCAAAAAGCGATGACACCGCGTATTATGCATACATACGTTTATTAATAATATATGTATATCGCATAATAAACAAAAAAACTTTTCGTTGTGTAACGTACTTAACGGCCGTTCGTCCCACCGCGAGAATTATCAAGGTCTCCCTTAACAAATGGGGATTTCAAAACTCTATGTATGCCACTGCACTTCAACTTTTAAATACATAGCGTTGCAAAGCATGTAATATATAGGAGCCATGTATCACGTAAAAATACTGTTCCAGCTTGAACTTTTTTGGCAGCCCTTTTACACAACGCTACAATGGTTATTAATAGGGTGATAAGCCAAACCAAGCAAGCAAACTGCTAGACTTACATATTACACTGGCAATCAACGAGCCCATAACTCAACGAAGCAGAGGTAATCTAATTACACAGAAAGACACTCCTGCTCATTATAACATAATAGGGTTGTGGAAAATAGACGAGGCAATGACTGTTGAATATGAAATGTGTTCCCTTTATGATGATGCATATTATATAGGTATACTCATGTACCTTAAACCGTTTGTTTGTACAACAGGAAAATGGTTATGACATTTTGCATGGATCGAATGCCTGGTTTAAAGTGAAAGCAGTCTGGGAAATGAGGTGGAATCTTATTCATTCGTGTCATCAAAATAACTTCCTATCCAGATTTGCTGTCTCCTCCGTAGTCGTAATAGCATATAATAGAATAAAAGAGCAGAGGGCAGAGAAGAAGCAACATTTTTAAATAATTTAGTGTCGTGCCAGACAGAAATAATACTACATGCCACCATTGTGACCTTACAAAGGAAGCTGCCAGCGACAACTTTCCTTTTATAAAAGAGAGCATAATGCACGTTCACATTCGCTTATATGAGGCGAATTCACAGAAACGCACAAAACCATATTGTGCATATATTTGAGCAACTTTCTCCCGTTGCGTTGCGCTATCTAAAATAAACAAGGCTTTCTCCCACTCTCAGTTGAATTAAAAAGGATTTTTTTTCCTTCTTTTTCTCTAAAGAATGTGATATTTACATATATATTTGCATGCATAAGACCTTTTCATAATACAATGTTTCATGCAAATTTTATATTCCAAATATTTTGTCAAGAATTTTTAACTAGCGTCAGCATTTTTCCCAGGAGTACAAATCCACATATATGCATACAGATTCCTTTTAGAGATGTTGTTTGACAGTGTGAAAGCAGCAGTGGTACAAACTTCCACACTTCGTTTTTACATTTAGAACTTTCACCATTCTTTTTGCTGATTGAACATCGATGTTCTGTCACCGAAGAGATTCTACCAACTTTCCTGCTATTCAAATTTAAAAGTGATGCCGAACCCATTCTATCTCTGTTTGGCTTTTGTCTTCAGAGTTTCCCATCCATTTTAATCCAAATTAATCCCTTTGTTAAAAGCTTTTCAATGCCGGATCATGCCTTTCTGGTTCATTAAAAATAATCTCCGGTAGAACCTGAGCTCATTAACTATTTAACAAAGAGAACAAATAACAACTATACGCTAATATCAGTGCTCGAGAAAAAATAGTATGTATATCATCTACATTATATACGCCTCCATTAATACTTGTGAACAGTACTCAAGAGACGAGAGAGAGAGAGAGGTTGCGAGAGGGTACATACTTTGCACAGCATATTTTATTGCACACATTAAATGCCAATTAGCAACGATATAAGAACCCTATTTTCACTTACACAAACTTGCCAAATAGCAACACTTTCACCAGAAACGTTGATAAGTACGTGGAAGCGATATACTGTGTAGAAGAAAGTGCTATTACAGTAAAGCCCCTATGAAAACTAAATCTGATAGACCGTATAATGATAATGATAATGAACGTATTACTACTGGTTAGTTACCTATACGCAGTAGTATGGTCTGTTCTATCACATCATAATTATCTTTTGATTTTATGAGCTCTGCTCAAGGCAACTAGAGAAACCGGATAGCGAACAAACAACCTGCATCACTTCGCCCACGTATGTATGTACATACATTAGACGCCATACCTGTGCAGGTTAATTTCTCCGGTTGTTGGTAAAGGAGAAAGCAAAGTAGCATCAATAACAGGGATGAGTATGAAAATACTGGTGTTTTCCTTGTGCGCGTGGAGTAGAGCCAGTTGTACATGTAATCTAGGTTTATATTTGAAAGCATATCTTGTTTACTGAACACGGCTTCATCTTCCCTGCAGTCTGACCGACCCGGGCTCACTTGGCATTTCATCTTGAGCAGAGAAGGTTTTAATAAAATGTAGTTAGTTGGTTCTGGTTCGGCTTTTCTATATATAACTTTTAATTCAGTTTCGTGGAAAAAGTCGGATGAAAGTTAATTAGAGCAAACAAACTACATACACATCAGTAGAAAGACGAACGAGTAGAGGAAACCATTCCAATATATTCACATCCTTCAGTTTAATGAAATTCGAAGTATGGAAATGGAAGCACGAACCAACAACGATACCTATTAAAATATCATTGGCTTGAAAACGATGTTCAATTCTTTATCAGATAGTAGAAAGCTTATACACATACCAGCAAATGTCATATTTTTATTTGACTGAGCAAATGAAAAAAAACGGAAGAGATGAAAAGGATGTAATTACCATCAAGGATTCATACGAATGTTGTTTTGAGTCTGATATTCTGATCCTTATTTGATCTGGATCATCTGTTGAAACGTGAAAGAACTCTTCATGGAAAATCATTCTACCGATATTTTTTGCATGTTGAACTTGTTTGTACTGTATAATTATTAGGTACTATAGGAAGACCCAATATCTCTATAAAAATCCAGGAGCTCTATCAACTAGCAAAATGGCACAAGTAGCATTTAATAAATCTTCATTAAATTTAAAGAATCTTTATATTCATTTAACAATTATTGTTAAAATAATGTTATTATTTTTTCTCCGTCATATATTTGCTTCTTTGTATAAATAATAAGGACTACTAATTTAATAGGAATAATGTTGCATAATGTGTGCTGTGTGGAGCAATCCAATTTAAATTGGAATATATGCCTACTTACTAACAACAACAAAAAAACATTTTTTACAGATGAAATATCAGTTATCTGATAATAATGAGGTCTAAGAAATAAGGTTTAATCTTTTTCCCTAAACTTTGTATTTTTACGTAACCGACTGTTTCGACAAAGTTCATGATAGTAGTTGCTGGGTTGTGTTGAAATCATGACGTACAAATCACATATCTATAATAGGATTGACATTTCAAAAATTGATATTTTTTTCATCCATTCTATTTTTATGGAAAACGTTTTACTGTCCATACTTTACAAAGTATATCGTTTTCATTTGTTTGAAAGTTGTCTTCCGAGTTGTTTATCTCGGCTACCTAAAATAGCATACACAAATGGCTGTTATTCAAGTTTGTAATCCAATCGCTAATTATTACAATAATCAATGATATTCCATTGTATGTTCCTTTCTCAAAGATAATAATTTGTAACTTTCTTAGAGAAAACTTGCAATTTGTAATAAATAGAATATATATCTGAATTTTTACGTAAGTTTCCCCTAGTAAGTGTACTCATTACTCACAGATTTATCATTTAAACCCATATTGTAAAAAGAAAAGCAAGTCTTAGACGCGAATTCTTTCGACAAGATTACGCTTTCCACTACTAATGAACTTACCCAAATTAAACTATACTAAAGAGTTTAGTGCGTAATATTGCACGGTCCTGTTAAGATCTTTCTAGCATTCTCTCAAATTAGAAGCGTGTAAGCTAAATAAATCCCGATTGCCAAATCTAATAAGTTTGCGTCTACTCTTAGTTGAGTTAACAATTTACTGAATAAAACTTCTCTTTAAAAACATAATACTCACCTCCCGAGTTTTTCGAAACATTCTGTCACTTGCTTATGAGCTGTTATTTACACATGTTGTGTTCACAGCGCTCACAAAACTGACTCCAGATAATCATCATTACGAAAACAGTTTATTGTGTAATTAAGAAATAGAATTAGGGAAGCATGACATGTGGATCCAATCATTCCTTTAATCATCATCGGCCACTACTGCCTTCTTAACAAAATAATCGCTTGTAGTTCTGTTGTGAGTATATACCTACATTCATACGTTTTGTTATTCTACATTTTATAGTTACATATAGGCTCCCTTCCAAATCCGGCTAGATCTGCAAGTTGGTTTCATCAACTATTTCCTTGCAAAGTAAGAAGACCACAATGCAGCAAGGATCAACATTCATGTTTTATGTTATAACAGTACAGCTTAATATTTGCGTTTTAGCTTTAACAAAATTGATACTGACGTAGCGGGAAAACGATAAGTTTCTATTATATCATGGCAGTTTTATCATATCTTCATTTTTTTCTCATTTTGCAAAATTAAATATGTATAGCAAGATTATCCATCAAAAGAGCATTTATCGAGGTAGAAAATTTAATATACAGGGATGCATGGTAAGTTCGTTTGTCCGTTCTTGACTTATAGCATCTTTTTGAACAAATCTAATTTCTTCCACCTTGTGCTACATTGTACATCATTAAATTTCCCGTACGCCTTGTTTGCGTTCCTCTTCCAGCATAAATGTAGAGATCTTGTTTTACACCAACTACATACATCCTCAAAGCATTTTTCACTTTCACTAAAGATGTATTTTTTTCTACCTTGTCATGTCATACGTATTACTTTTCCTCTCCTGCAAAAACTTATTGCCTATCACACAGCACTGGAGCAACTGACCATGAATATTTGGTTATATAGTTTATGTATAGACTCTGTAGTAAAAAAGTTTAGTAAGTAATAACTACAATCTTCAAACGCATTGAGCTGTATAAACAGGCACCATGAGGCTACTTTGTGAGATACCACAATTCGTCGAAGCAGCAGTTAAAAAGCGGCTATAAAACTTTATGCCAGCATCAATGCATTTCCCCATTTACAGTTGTATTCCAAATTCCCAGAAACGGCTTAACGCATGCATGAAGCCCCTCTGCCTGGTAACTTACTAAATACTTGTGAGAAAGCAATCATAATCTTGCCTTCGTTCTAACGAAAAAAGGGAAGAAAAAAAAAACTCACTTTTATGTCCGCTATGTTTCGGTTTCAGTTAGGCAAACCTGAGTTATGAAAAAGTCAGAAACTGTTCTGTAAACCTTTCCATTTTCAGGGAAAAGGAAATAATGCAACCATAATATTTTTTTTTTCGTGAGAAAGTAATTCTGCACGCTTTTTATTATATTATACTCAGTCAACTCTTCTATTCTCTCTGCTTATCCAGCCTATTTTAGATAACACCGTTGTCGGTTAAGGAAATTGCATTTGCACGTTTCGTATATTCCATACTCTATCACTATCACTATAATATAGACTAAAAAAAGTGTACAACATGTGGTACAAAGTATCGATAAGTAGGCATTCGACCGCGGCACAGGTTGGGAAGAATGATGGCAAAAAATGAAAAGTACAAAGGACTGAGCACCACCACGTAAACATTTCACTTTCTTCATGAAATGTAATGCTTTCGTTTTCTTCCCTTCAAAACTCGGTAAGTAAGTTTTGTTAGAGTACCTACATTTTACACATTTGCTGTATATGATAGCTAGCAATAAAATGATGGAGAAAGTCACAGCTACACGAGGAAATTGTATTTTAAGTTTAACTTTCTATCTGTGCGAGAAAAAAAAGTAAATTTATACTGGTGAGGGATTGGTCATGTACACAACTGAAGAAAGTATTTATGTATTAAGATATGGGGTGAGCTAGCTGGTTTGATGTTTCCTGCCATGAGAATGAAAGCATACCATGCATGAGTGTGTGGAATGGAACGGGTGAAAGAATAAACGTCCTCCTGGTGAGCAATTTGTCATTTTCCTTGTTAAACTCCAGCAAAGCAAACCAGACCAGAATGATGTAATTTCCTAGAAGTGAATAATATGAGGAAAACAAGTGGAAAGTATAAGAAATATATTTTTAGATCCACTAAGTGTAGACATGTTTCTCTGCCTAGGACATCATTCTAAAGTCATTACATCACGTAACAACAGTAAAACAGCGTGTCAAATCAACACTAAATCCATGTTTTTGTCCTACGACGATACAACTGCGTAAACTATATGTCAGAAGCTGTGTGGTGCTTATCAGTTGAATATTATCATTCTAGCTTTCCTTGTTTTATCTCCCTATACTAAAATTTGATAACCAGAACCAGACACAGTTTAGGAAAAATAAAGTAATGGTAACTGAAGTACAAATGCAGCCATTATCTAGCACAGTAGACAACAGCTTTCACCGGCAGTCGTGAATGAAAATGTTTGTTTCTCCGTGCCTGTTCGCATGGGAAAACCTGGAATTCTATTGCTTTCTCTACTGTAAAACATTTTTCAATTGTCCTGTCCTACCATGACGAGAACTCTTTTGACCAGAACGTCTTTTATAATAATACAGACACAGAAACACACACACAAAAAGATAGCATAACAATATAGCGTGCTCCATTTCCCATTCTTTTTTTACCTTCGGCCCTGATACTTTATAGCTTGAAGACTGAAGAGCTCTTAAGCAAGTGGAATGAATAAACTTCTATAACTTTCTAGAGCAATGCAAATATATACGTATACCTTGTACTACATAGAGCAGGCAATAGTAATAACAGTAACGAAACACTTGTAGCGATCTACTTACATACACTACACAACTATAACTTGGAGTGGTTTAAGACTAAAGAAGAGAATAAAGCGTGTGCCACCTGAAACTGGAAACGTACTTGAACGTACTTATTACACTTGTATAACTTTTGAATTTTATAAACTTTTTTGGAAAAGTGCTCTCAAGTCAAAATGAAATTGTGTAGGTGCGATTTCACAAGACTCTCTACTTCTTATTCTTCCTCCGTTACATTATACACGGTTGACTGCCTATGATAATCATCAAGAAGTTCAATAACTCCCTCCCTTCCTTCCTTGAAAGAGATTTACATGTGTACAAAATCCAACTTTTGTACTGTTCTAAGTGACTACTTGTATTTTATAACTTACTGGAATAAAAAAAAGACGATTTCATATTTTCACTCTATATATATACTACTTGTGAAACAAAGTTTTACAGCATTATTATAGTACCAGGTACTTTGTTTCATTTCCATATACGCAAAATACTCACTCATCAACTACAATGGTGGTACTTATTGCCAACGAAAAGCAACTTCACAATATTTTTAATGACACAAAATAATGAGGTAGATGATCAAGAGTACAAAAGCTTGTGCTTGAAATCTGATGCACTTTTCAGTTCAACAATCCAGAAGAAGGATGATTTGTAATCTGTCTTTTGTTTAAAAGCCTTTCTTAAAATATAATATGTACTATAATATTACTGTTTTAAGTTACACATAAAAAAGACGGTAACAAATAATTAATGAGCATCATGTGTTTTTTTACTGTTAAGCAAAAACAACGCACGTTTGAGTGCTATAGTTTTCACCAAAGAAGCCTCAGGGAGACAAACTTTAAAGCTATCAGATATGTAAAAACAAACTTTTCAGAGAATCAAGCCTTTTTGTTGGACAGCTTCACCCTCAAAATTTTGGGTGGGCGTTGCAAGGGAAATTTACCTACAAATATTCTTCTATATAATTCATCATCCTTCATTGCCTTTGGATGAGTGGAATGATTTGAAATGGTAAGCAGTAATATACCTTATATACACAGCGTTCTGCGAAATGTTTCTGCGTCTCTTTACCTGCCTAAGTGACAGTGACAAGGAGGACTGGCGTTTTTTCCGACGGCTGACTGCAACAGAAAAAAGTTGGTTACAACATATCTAAAACGAATAGAATTGAATTCTTACTCTTCACTAGACACTGTTGCTTATTTCTCAATGCATATGCCTGCTGCCATTTTTTACACAAGGAAAGTTTGGCATGTGAGCGCCAACATATTGAAGATAAAGAGGAAGAAAGACTGCCAGAGGAGAAAGAGGAGAAAGTTGACTCTATAATGGCAATAATAATAATGATGATAGGAGGACGACAACTGCTGCCAGTTATATATTTGTAGCATCCCATCTGTGACATGTGAATTTACTAAGGGTTTCACATCGAAAAGTAAAAGTGAGTGAGACCACCTGCAGCGTTTTTTTCTACATTTTACACTTGTGTATATATAAAGGGATTATATGTACTTTTACAGACAAGAACACAAAGTTTGATGTTCTTTCGCTTTTTGCTCTTTTCATGCCGTTTTTCTTCTCCTGTGACTTTTTGTTGAGTTAGTTAGTGAGTTTCGCCAGTTTCTGTGTGTGTATTTATGTGTGTACCGATGTATATAAATAGATGAGGAGTTTTTTTCTGTAGAAAAAGTAGATGGTTGGCTTTTTGCTGTTTTGTGTACGTGTTTATTGTGTAAACGTAATATTGTGCCTCTCAAAGAACTGCCCAATTGCCCCATTATCATTACAACAGCCATTCTATGGGCTGTAGTTTCTTAAGAAAGAGAAATGTGTGTGTATGTGTGTGTGTGTGTAGTAGTTAATAAAACCAACAGAATAATATACGCCTTTCGCAAAAAAAAAAGTTTTTTTTTTCGTATTCGACCATCCATCTATTCAGTATTATTGTTATTGCTAACAAGACTTTACTTTCGTTTTTATAATATATATATATAAAACTACTAAACCTTATAGTATTTTTTCCTTTCTTCCAGGTTTTTCCCGAGTTAAAGTATACTAGGTAGATAATATATACGGTTATGGGAAGAGACTTTGGAATGGAACCACAAATGAAATGGGCAATACGACCATTAACAATAAAAGTAGGAAGTATTGGAAGCAGTTGCAGAAGCATAAAGCAACGATATTTCGTGAGGCGTCATGCCGCGTATTCCACACCAAGTACAATAATAAATATAATGAAATAATAGCATTTACACTAAAACTTTGTGTATATCTACGCAGGATTGTGATTTTGGAGTAGTAAAAAGTCTGGAAATTCTTTATAGTTTCATTTGGAAGCATAAAAAGCAAATTAAATTTAATGAAAGCGTCGTATGAATAATTACAAAGTACAGTCGACGAATGCCAATTGTATTAAATTACAACAAAAAATTAAGCGGAAGCATTCAAGTGTGCAGCACCCTTTGTGTTTTCAGGTGAAAGCAATTGGGGCTTTTTAATAATGTTTGATGAAATAAAACTGTATACATCATACCTGAATTTCAAACGAGGACAAACAAATCAGGTTACGCCCTATGTAGGACACGCTGACGTCTGCCACATGAATACAATCAGAGATTACCAATCGACGTAGTTTCTTGGGCAGGGCTGCATTCAAACCATCTTCAGTGATCTCATTGCATGACATAAGCTCAAGGTCTTGCAAAGACTGTAAGTGGTCCAGTAAATTGAACAGAGCTTTGTCCGTAAGGCTTGAAGAGCAAATTTTTAACGATTCGACTAGAGCTGCTCCTTGTGGATAATGAATCATTACGTCTTCTGCATCCTCATCAGTTGCAGAGTGAAGCTTGAGGCTTGTAAATCTATACAAAGAGGAAAAATCAGTAAGATGTTGTGTAGCCAATTAGGTAACAACATAATATCAAATTTGCATTATGAGAACAAGATGAGAACCCTGGGAAATGTATAATAATGAAACACGAATAATACATCTACACTTTCTCAGACCAATCTGTATCTTCCCTACCCTTTTACTTGGTTCTCAGAAAAAAATTGTTTAAAATCAAAGGAACCAAATTCTTATTTCGAAAAGGAGACATTTGTCCATGTGCCACTTTTTATGACAGGATTGTTGAGAGAGGAAATTAATTTTCTAATAAGCACTTTCCAAGTTTCCACTTGGAATAGTGGTAGTAATGAGCGGATAAATGGAAATGCCTTTTGTTCGACGTCATGTCTGTCAGTAAGAGGATTTTCTATTACTGGAGGGCACATAATTCCATATAATGTGTAGTACATGGGCAAGGATCAAACACACAAGAGGAGAGACTACATGACAAATGATCTTTTCCTAAGAATGATGCTTGCTAGAAGGCCACTTTCCTGAAAATTTTAGAAATAATCCCATATTTATTGTAAAAGCTCTCCTCTTAAATACAAGCTTCTGCTACCTTCCTTCCTTATGCTCGTTTATCAAGCGAAGCAACCCTTTTTGCTGATTTGGAAAAGGTGGAAGATGATGATGATGATGACATTACCTTTCATTCATCACATGTACAGATACTGATACTCTACTAACCATTAAAGAATTATTTGGAAAAGTACTGATGTACATACGTTCAAGTATAAGCATGTACTTTCTTTTCTGGATATTTCTTACGAATTTTAAGCCAACTCAAATAGGCTTTCTCTCTGTTTGTTTGCAACGCATGTACTGTGCCAGAGGATGGTACATAATATATGAAGTGTGCAAAAACAGGATTTTCATAGATCTACGACACATATGAAAGTGTGTATGGCGAAGCTGTGCCAATACGTGTGCTGTTTGGTATGGACATGCTTATGATGATATTTAAAAACGCTATCGTTCCAAGAACAAGCTCAGCCGACTTTCTTCTGAAATCCCGTGGGGAATAACAACATCGGACAAATCCAAGCGGAGAGACGTTTTCCATGAATTTTGGCAGGTAATGGTAGGTTTATTATTATTATTATTATTATTAAACCGCTTTTGCATTCAAAGAATGCCTGAAAAATTTCGACCTTTTTATCATATTATTACTTAGCATAACAGGACCCTTATTATGAAGCTTGCTAAACGATTTATGTATGTATTTATTCTTCTTTGGCTTTGCATGTATGAAATTATACGATGAAAGGACGATTTATATACCTACGATGATATGAAATGCACCCACGCACGGGTTTGATTTGAATTTGCAATTATTTTGTGCATGGTATACTTACTTCAGTGGCGAAAATGTAACTTACCCTCTCTTTATGAGACCGCCGTAAAATCTCCTTCGAATGCCTGCATTTAAGTCTGCTCGAATCCCCCTCAATTCTTTACATTTTAGGACAGGAATTAAATCTCCCCAGAAGTTTCGCCCCATTCCGTAAGAAGTGTCTCTCCATTTCCGGCAAACCGTTGGCAAAATCAATTTCTCTGAGCCGGAGAAGTAGGTTCCAAAAAAATACTTGAGAAAATCTTCATCCATACATAATTGAGTGGAATTTACTAGGATTCGGAAACGTTTATTATGCTTTGGTGTTTTTCTAGTCAGGGTAGTAATTCTACGTGGAGTTGTTGGTGTGGAGCTCATGGAGCCTGCAGATCCGCTGTTAGCAATCATAAATGCTCCACCACCACCTCCAGAGAGGGTCGCGATATGATGTGGGAGAACAGCTACCCCTCCATGTCTTAACAAAATGGAATTAGAATCGACTCCGCCGCCACTGCCGGCGCTACCAACACTACCACCACCGCCGCTGCCACCACCACTAGCCCCCATTTGTTGCTGCTGCTGCTGTTGTTGTGCATTATTTTGCTGGTGGAATGAGTTGTTAGCATGAGAATTATTACTTCCCCCGCCTCCGGCAGAAGCTGAATTAGAGACCGGTTTAGGAGGAACTTCCGGAGGCTTCTTTGCGTCTTTTCTTTTCAGCCGCATGATACACTTGGAAATCTCGGCTGAAGCCCGGTCAATCATCCCAGATGACGGGAAGACTGATACCTTTTTTGTGTTATCAATATTGTATGGGTTTACCTTTGACGATGCCACTGTGTTTAGCTACAAAATATAATATGCTGAAACTTGACAGGGTCCAGCCTTCCGCTGTTTAGGGTTATTTTTCAAGAAAGTGAGCTATATCTAGCAAACTGCCAATTTTGAAAGTTCTCAGCAAACCCATTTTAGCAGTATGTGGTCTCCAACTGTTTTTCATATTTTTCCTGCAGTTTGCAGCTAATGATGATAATCAGTTAGATTCAAATGAAGTTCTCACTACTTCTCTAGTGTCATTTTAAACAACTGTATTCCATCCCACTTTCACATACAACTTTGATAGTGGGCCTGTCGTCTGCACTCAATGTCACACCTTTTTCAACACTCAAAGTTTAAGAGATAACAAGTCTACAGACTGGTGTAGGCGGAACAAGTTTTTCATACGTAGTAATTGTTGCTGGTGTAACTTTCATTTTCTCGCGTTATCACGTCAGCTTTCTACTTGCAAGTTGTTTCCTCCTTTTCTCATTACAGAGAGACGGAAATGGAAGGAAAGCAACATTTTTTTATTTGCCACATAAGTAACAAAACTAATGATATTATGTAGTCTATAAAAACCAAAGTACTGCAACTTGCTTGTAACTTTCAGAGTGTAATATTCTGTGTAGATAGTAATGATGATGATGGTTCCACGAAAAACATAATGCGATTCTTGGTTAATGACCCGTATATATGTACTTTTTATATGTTATCAAGTTTTTGGCCACCGGGAAAAGTTTGCTTCTCTATTACTACTTGCATTTTCTTTCATTAGTAGCCACATATTATAACATGAGCCCATAGTTTCTTTCTTTTTTTGACCTTTTTATTTTCACCCACTTCTTTTATATACACAAAATCGATTATTTTCCAACTTTTCTCTTTTATTTTTATTACAACAGAAAGGTATAAAACATGAATCAGTTTTTTTTCTCCTCTCTACCAGCCCTGAACAGTATGACTTTATCAGGTTGGTCTTTCTAATGAGTCACATTTTCACAGTACTTTTTTTTAACTACACTACATTTTAGTGTAGTAATGTGTTCTTAAGGAAAATCCACAAATGACCAGCTTCTCAAAAATTATTTCTCGTAAATGTTTCTGGAGAGAAGTCATTTCACAAAATGTCGTATTTTTCAGGACTGAGCGCAGTTTTTGTTGTTGGTTGTTCCACTGCCCTTTTCATGAGATCACTACTATTTGTAAACATGGAACGTAAGAATAATATGTCACAGGGTTTTCACACTTGATGATGACACATCACTCCTCGCCTATTTGACTTTGTCTAATAGTGAGTAATAGTGAACCTTACATGGTTGTATTTTGACAGAATGATAAAAGATAATAAGAGGAGTCGGTCGGTAGTGAGAAAATGTGTTCGAGATAGTGAGAAGAAAAAAAGAAGATAGCAGAGACGCTGCAGCTGCTGTACTGATTCCTTATCGTATTTCCCAGCCATGTTATATAGAATGAATGGTCATCATCATCATCACTTTACATATACAGAAGCTATAGTGGATGGTGAGTGAGCACAAGGGAAAGACTGCTTACACTAATACTGACAGCAAGGAAGAAAGCAAAGTAAGTAGAGAGGGGGAGAAGAGAATAAGATAGGGAGAATACGAATGCATAAATGGAAACGAGAAGAGAGACAATAATTTTTCCTTGCTTGCCTGCCTGCTTACTAGGCTTTACTGCTTCGAGTTTTTCGTTCCGAGTGGAGCCGACGAAGGAAGAGAAAAGTGTGAGTCATTCATGATATCACAGCTTGTTTTCCTTTACACGCTCAAAAACATGAGGCAACAACACTACTTTAGTTGCTGCTGCTGGTAGAACTGGAGCTGGAACAGACACAAAGTTTAGTTGTTGGAAAAGTAGAAAGATGAAGGAGAAAAGAAACTGTGTGGAATATATAAATGATGCCCGAATACTAAGCAGGAATATGAGTAAACATACAAGTGTGTGGTGATGGTGGTGGATAGAGGCATATAGATGGATTGTGTACGACGTGGTATTAAAAACTGGTAGCGGTGATGGTGGTGGTGTGTGGAGTCAATTTTACAAACTGGTGAAACAAAGGGAAGGAAAGAGAATGAGGGGTAGAGAAGTAGTAGCCGTGCCACCATAATCGTAACTTGAGTTTTTTTAGGTAGAATAGCTGGACTGAAGTGTGGTGAAATAGGTATGTACAATGGGTAAGTATAAGGTACATTATATTTGGTCGGCATCACTGTGCTATCCGAGATATCTCTCTAGGAAAGTTGGCTTCACAGCTGAGTATTATATGAATGTATTAAGCATTTTGTTAAGCAGTTTGATGTACAGGTTGAGGTCTGAGGCTGAGGTTGGTTACCCTTCCGTTTTAAGACTGAGATGGAAGAAATAAGATTGCTGTAAACACAGTACACGGGAATCAAATGCATTACGTACTTCATTGCACGGTCTCTGGTCTTCTTCTTCTGAAAAAAAGTACAAAAGTAGCATAGGAGATCAATAGTGGCCCTACGGAGACCATTCTACAAGCCGAAGATCGATCAATATTTTTGACTAGTATACAAAGAGAAAAGTGCCATTTGGAAGATGAACAACAGGAAAATTCATGTATCCCAGTATCCGATGCGTATTAATATTAATGTTATTGTACATTACATTCTACCTGGTAAATAATATAATGCTGCGTATTCATACAAAAATAAAGCTGGAAAAGCTTCCCAAGAAAAACGGAGAAGAACATGATATATACATATATACTGTTGACCTTTCGTTTGGGGCCATTCTTCACAGAAATAAACTTTCACTGAAGCCAACACTGTAAGATGAAACTATTTACATATACGCTAGTTACCGGATACAATAGTTGACCTAAAATACGTACTTCATATTATACCTAGTCTAGAAGAAAACAGACTTGAGGCATGGAAGAGATTTGCAGAATAACAAAGTGCGCTGTTGTAGGAGAAGGATAGAAAACTATGTCTGTACTTGACTTGGCAGTCAGTATTTCATTTCACCACTCACTCTAGAATATTTATGCATATTTAAATATATTATTATGACAATGTTGGCAAAATACACTATACATTTGTGCACGTGTGCAAGAACAAGTTAAGATTTAAGCATTAGAGAAGCAGCTCTTTTTGTTTTGTTTTTTGTTATTTCACTTTGTACCTGTACACTAATGCAATGCAGAATTAACAATACAATTAAGCATAGCATCATGGTAAAAATGTTTGGTATTTGACAAGTTTTCTATGCAATTTTTACAGAGGCAGTTGATGTCGTGAGACGAGGTCATTTGTACAAAATGCCTCATTTACACTCTTGTACACACTTTTAGACGCGCTCTCTGCCTTTCCATATTTCAGTGTTTAACTTGTAGTAAAGCTGATGAGTGCTTGGGGGCACAAATGTCACCAGTAATAATTAATCCTTACCCATTTTTCTGCCAATCTTATTTCAGAATAATGAATCTGAGGGAAACATAGAATGTTTGAATTTTAACTAGTGTAATAAAAGCAGTTTTTCTTGGCAAGTACTATTATTAGTATTGCTTGGATTGTTTGTAAGCAGGGAATATTTTATCTACAGAAGAATTACAGTAATGTTCATCAAATTATTACACTATTATAGGAGTCGGTTGGAGCTCAAAAGAATTTAATTGAATTAAATCTGAGAGATCATGTTAGAGTTTTTATAATAAAATTTTAAAACTTTCTTTGAAATTTAAATCTATAATTTTGCTTAAAACTCAAATTGCCGCTAATAATGTAAGGGAAATTGATAATTGATGAAAATTCTTTTTAAAATTTTTTCTCTGTATTTTTAGAACTATGCGTAAACTGGACAAGTAGTAAACTGCCGGCATGATAACCTTTGATTCATCTTCACGTAGTTTTCTCGCTTCAACTGATATCATGCTTTAGTAAATTGCTATGTATGTTGTTTGGTATAAAGCTTGAATCAAATATACTTTGTTGAAGCGCATGTCACACAGTCACACTTTAATGTTTCAGCAATTAAATGTTTCATTGCTTGTATCACATTACATTGCGCATGATTCTCTCCAGAGTTTGATCACAAAGTGTTTAATTTTTATTGCATTGCACGGTGATTACAGCTGAAAAACTACATAAAAATTTAAATTGAATAAATTCATATTCGTCTGAACAGAATTGTGCTTACTACCTACGTATCTGTTTATTTACAACAATTCTCGGAATAATTTTAGAACATTTTCCGTGATTACAATAATTATGACTTAACCTTGTTGCGTATACACAACATACAAACGTAAGTAGTAAGTAATCCTATCGGATTACATTACAAGGACTAGCTTTAAGATTTTTAAGAAGCAGCCATTTAGTGTAGCTTGCTTAGTTGGTCAAGTAGCATTATCTACACAAATATTACGTGCTGTTTAGTATTGCCTACAGACACAAATTATGGTTTCGTGTCAAATACTCTCTTGTAAATTTACTTTAAATACTATAACTATTACTCTGATTTTGTTAATAATGGTGAAACTTTTAACACGCGTTTGAGTTTGAGGGTTGTCTCTGTCTCACATTCGCATCTTGCACGCTCAAAAGATATCAATAAGAAAAACATGTCTTCATGACTTGTATCGTAATCGTATCTTTTTTCAAGAATCTCCACATACAGACAAACATAAAAAAATGCCCACTATTATATACTAAAATGAGAAATCTTTATATTTTTATCAGTGCAAGTCCCTACCTAACACATTAAATATTACATGCAAGCGATGTGGGATGCCGTGCATCTCCCAAAAATCCATCACATCAGACAGAAAAAAGGATCTTCCGTCCGTATCAGTTGCATGAATGAAATTGGCTTGTGGACGATCAAGAAAATGAAATAATAAGTGGTTTGCGCAAAGAAAATATAAAAATCGGCAGTTTGATTAGTAGTCAACATGTTGACATAATAATAGGATGTCAGTTCTGTCCATCTGTCTGTCTTTCTATTCATTTATATGATTATGAAACAGAAAGATGCAGAGCTCTGGGAGACTATGTGCGTGAAATGCCAAGGTATTAGGAATATATTCACGTAATAAGAGGTTCAGTGAAACTGAGAAATGTATTATAAACGCTCGATACAATTTTTTTTCATGAGGAATAAGCATAAAGTATATCGTATAGTATCGTACCTCATTTTTTCACAACATTTTTAAATACAGACCAGCAGCATATCGCAATAGATGATAATATTTTTATACCTACTTTACCCTGTCTTGTCGGTTATCCTTCTTTCT
>JAHZMZ010003820.1:0-18003 GCA_027743805.1 Lepidocyrtoides sp. E14 | reverse complement strand
GTATAGTTTTCGTGTTGACGCGTCGTATACGTACTACGTAGACGTAAGACGCGTTTTGTTCCATCATCAATCCATCATCCATCTCTTTCTCAAGAACAAACAGAAGGCCGAACAGTTCTCAATTAAAAAAATAAAATGTTATTGTTTTCAGCCACTTTCCTCTCCTTCTTCCACCACTGACAAACCTCAAATCGCTTATATTTGAATACAATCGCTGTACTCTATTCTATTCTCAGCTGCTAGTAATCACTGCATCCATTGAAGCAATCACTGCATCTCCGTCTGTCTGTCATCATTAGAGATTCACCAAGCATGATTTTATATCCTTGTACATGCTGGCCATCAAAAAGTATAATATAATCACACTTGCAAGTATAAATGAATAAATAAATATGAATTCAAAATTATTATTATTATTATAAATTGCTTATTCATTTATATACATACAAGAGTGTAGACAAGCATTCATGTTTTTTTGCTTATATGCAATTATATTCATATTGCAAACACCAAACCATGCGCGTTTATTATTTATCTCCATTTTTCATTCATTCGCCCCAATGGAAAATTACTCGACATTCAATTTTTTTTTCATTCCGTCTTCCCAACAAAAAAAAATATCAAAGGGGTTGATTTGATTGCAAGAAGTTTCGAGACGTGGTAGCACCCTCTGACTGGCAATTCAATGTAACCGTGTTTTCATACTGGTGCTGCTGTTGCTGTTACATATTATTATTATATCTTGTCACGCTAATGGCACTGCTTGTTGTTTTTGCTTATTCATACTTATCATTATTATTAATAATGATGATGATAATACATTTTTTTGATATTGATTGGGTTGACTGGCAGGAATAAAAGCGTCATACCAGCTATGAAACAGCACATGTGCAGACGTCTAAAAGTCGTAGTCGTCAGCCTTGCCTCAAGATCGTCCATTAATATTATTACTACTTTTTTGAAGTTGCTTGCTTATTTGGTATATCCTTCTCCAATCAAAGTTGACGATGATGATATTTTATATGTAATATAATATCATCATCATGCTGATGGTGCATACAGTCAAATGAACAGGTATATGCCATGTCAGTGTATGTAATGTGTCCTTTTTAATGTGGCAGATGCATATAGTAATGGGATTAGACGTAATAAATAATAATAAGCAATCTTTCTCACAACATGACATGATGGCTACAATGCCTAATGATCTGCGTCTGTGTTGCGACTACTACACCGTTACTCATCATCGTCATCATCAGTGATTGTTATGATGACTATCAATGAACAAGTTCGTTGACTTATTGTTTTGCCACTAAAATGCAACTAGGTTCCGACCTCGTGTCCTGCTTTCCCTTTCAATACACACATAATACACAAAAATCCCTAGCAAAATAGACAGCACGACACGACAGTTGAATATAATATGCTTGTAGACAAGTTACACGCATGATAATCTGTAAGAAAGGATCTCTCCTCCTTCTCATCATCATCATCATTCCATCATTGTTATCGCAATCTCACAATGCTACAGTCAGAAAAGGAGGATATAAGGAACAAGCGAGAAAAAAAAACAAAGCAATCTATCGAAAATATGTAACGATACCCTTGCTTTTTAGTTTTAGTGATGGTGTGGCAAAAAAATAACAGACACATCATTGTCATTATGACACCACACATAATTATAGCAAAACTAATGGCTTGACTTGACTCATTTTTTTTAAAGCAAATTTTTGCTTGATAAAAAAGATTGACTATTGGAAGGTAGGCAGGTGGAATAATGGTGGAATAATGGTGGAATGGAATACAATGACTTCTTTGTGCAAAGTACGAGGCAAGGAATACGCATTTTTTTGCAAACACGTATCAAAAAAATAAATTTGGAGGTTTGCAAGGATAAATTAAAGTGTTTGCTATATTTGTACACAGAGAGTATACGTCTGTGTGAGAGTATGTGTAGACGTAAATAGGTACAGGATAAGACTTCACGGCTGCAAAAATACATTGACTTTATATGAAGAGCCCTAACATCAAGTCTCCCGACCCCGTCTAGTCTATTTAGATAGAGGGAAGAAAAGTTTAATTTTTTTTGTAAGCTCTACCTATTTTGGTGCAGTAAACTTAAAGATTTTTTCGTTCTTTGTAGCATTATTCATCATTATTCACCGCTTACAACATAAGAACTACCTATGTAAATAGTAAAGGAGTACTCATTCATACACATAATATATATACGCACGCACGTTTGAAAATGGTGACACGGACAAACCGTAGCAATAAATTATTGTCTTTTTTTTCTTTGAAAGTCATAATAATAAAAGTGTCAGCAGTTAATACTTGCGTTACTTGCTATCTATTGTGAGCAGCTGGTTGCTCAAGAAGCCAAGAAAGAACCGAGAACAGACAACAGAAAATCATTCATTTCTCGTGATTCATTTGGCAATATCTAGATAAGCTTGTATACTTGCTTGTAAAAATACATTATGGAATGGAATATTTTTGGTTGCGGCAGAATATATTGAATATATAATGATGCTCAAGCAAAGTTAGTGTACACTTATCTCAACAGAAATGAAGAGAATACCTACAAATGTTAAGAAAAATGATGACTACTACTGTAGCAAATTGCAAAATAGCATGCTACATTTTTTCCCCTTTGGTAAAAAGGAAACTAAAAACTAACTACTGCGTAGAAAAGTGTATCGATAAGAACGTGGCTGTACGCGTGGAAATTATAGCATCATTATTAGGTAGCAGGCAGGCAGGCGTATGTGCTCAAAGTCAGGTACGCACAATTACGTGTGTAGCGCATTTCCTATAGATAACGATAAAATAGACTTATGAAATTATAGCATCATTATTAGGTAGCAGGCAGGCAGGCAGGCGTATGTGCTCAAAGTCAGGTACGCACAATTACGTGTGTAGCGCATTTCCTATAGATAACGATAAAATAGACTTATGTGCAATGATAATGATATGCTTTGAAAAAAGTGCGTGCCCAAATTGCTGGTAGATACGCAACTACTTTTATTCTTGTTATTGTACAGATTTCCATCTGAACCTGAGCGAACAGACAAAGTTGCTTTGTTGGATGATGATGATGATGATGATGATAATGGTAGTAGTAGTAGTGGTGATGGTGGTGAGTGAAGCGAATACAATACACTGAAAGAGTAACAATGCAAGAAAATAAAATCACAGCACCAGCAACAGAAATGGAAGACATTGTTATGTTATTACCGCTAGACTGTGAAGTAAAAAAACGCACGAAAATTGCTGCCATTATGTACCATCATAATCACGGTACGCATGATAAATAGTGTCGAGACTCGAGACGAAAAAAGACGACTGTTATAATAGGATGTTGTACAACGACCAAGACGATGACGATGATGATGATGAGAAAAGAACAAGAATGACTTTTTAAAGAAGAAAAGATTTTTCAAAAAGTGGGTTGGTTTCGCAAATATGCCTCGTTGGCAGTAATAATTTTACTGAGAAGTCAAAATTTTAGCTTTTTCAAGTGTACACAAGTAATACGAGTTGTATATATGTGAATGCGTATACTGATGATAATAATGATACCCTGTGAACTTGCTGCGTACAATTTTTTTTCTTCAAAAAAGTCAAAGTGCTCGTTTTTGCTCGCAGCAAAAAAAATGCTGTATCATGTAGTCATATACTTCTGTATACACCTTTTTCAATATAAAAGCCAAACAAAGAGTGCTGTTTTTGTTTGGTTCATGTGCGAAATATTATTTATTGTCTGTCAGTAGCGTTCAGCATTGAAAATCATGCATAGTAAAAAAATAATAATAGTAGTAAAGCCTCTGTAGTACTTTTTAGGTAGCAGCAGTAGTAGTAATGTAGCACTGACAGCAAGTGACCGGTGACCACTGACCACCATTTTTACAAATGAGAATGCATACAAAATACAGTTTAGAAATTGGTTCTTCTTACGCATCCAACATAAATAGATGTGTTTTTGTGGTTGTGTGTGCTGGTGTACAGAGTTTTGCAATTTGCAAGACGAGCCTGGCGACGGGACATACCAACATTTCATTTTTGCTGCTGTACGCAGACACACAAATAATTGAACTCCTGCAGACATTTGCATCTGGGCAGACAAAGACCAATTTTTTTACAGATATATGCAGATACCTGAGACTGAACGTATTACTTTACTATTTACAGCCATCATCATCATCATCATATTATTATTCATGAACAATGCGGATGTACCACATTATTGCACAGACACACATTTTTTTTTACCAATGCGTATTGTTCAGCATACCTATATATTCGCTTTCGCATTTTCTGCTGGGGCAAATACGTACCTATTCGAAAATGTCTGCGTACAAAACTCATCATCATGAAATGCATGCTGTTTTGTTAAGAAAATTGGTTCAAAGGCATATATCATGTCATGGCACTTTGTTAAGCTGGTAGACAGACAGAAACAAATTTCTACGAAAACGAAGCAGCAGAGAGTAGGGAAATGATAGTATGCACATCACATCATTTGTACTGCAGCCATTACGACTTTTCGATGTTCTCTTTTGCTGATTGCATTTTAAATGGCATGTTTCTCCCCGAGGAGGAGGATCATTCATGATGATGAGGATGATGGTGGTGGTGGTTGAGGAGGTCATTGCATTGATATCCTGAATTATATTCCTTGACAGACCAACTACCATTGCACATTACAGCAGCTTATTATTGTATTAGTTGTAACACTTGTGCATGTGAAATAATAAAAACACTAAAAATTATCAGCCATTTACATTCGCTGCGGTCAATCAACTAAAATTAAATAATAATTTTCTTGGTTGTGGTATATGGCAAGCCATCATATTTTAAAAGTGACCAGACAGTGAAAGAAGACAGCAAATCAATTAACAATATTCCAGTACTCTCTTACCAAATCGCACACTATCAACAGCCAGAGCGAGTGGTGCAAATGGTGCGATGCAATTTATCTAGAAATTTTCTCCGCGTATACATTTACATCAGAGCAGGATTGGGATTTTTTTGTGCAACGAAAAAGAGAAATGTAAATGACCCATGCTATATGCTCATCATCCATCTAAAAAAGCCATTCTCCACACTTTTCCCGTGAATTATCATGCATGTCTGGTACTAGTGGTAGTGGTGGTGGATTTTTCTGCGATTTTCATATACCCATGCAATTTGGTAGGCACACTGACAGACAGACGCAAAAAAAATATTACAGCAGGGCGATGGGCGTATTTTTTTACGGTTCGAAAAGCAAAACAACACAGCGGTAGACACCAAAATTATGATCAATTTATGACTTAATACATATGAAAAGGTATAAACGTATATGTGTACATACATGGAGGATAGTAATATTGTTATTATGAGTTATTATTTTACCACCACTGGTACAGGTACAACTCCCTTTATATACCCAATTCTATCGAGGGAAGACAGAGAAAATGACGGAAACTGGTTGAGTTCACCAAGAAGATATTCCAAACAGGGCAAACAACGCTTATGGGCTCTTCACTTCGTGCTTTTGCTTAAATACCGGCTTCGTGGCTCCACTGTGGAGCAATACCATGCCATTTTCGCTTGTTTCCAATGATAAAGAAAGGGAAGGGAGTGAGGAAGGAAAATGTGAACACGAGAAAATTGGATGTTAATACGATTATCCATCTACGTGTACTTGCTGCAAACATTAGAAACTAACATCAACATCATTCTCTCGTTATTTCCCGATAATGTAGTTTCACCCGATTTGATATCGTTTGAAAATGCATACCTTTTAATATTATTTTTCGACAGGAATGTAATATGCTATTTTCTACTGCTGTTCATCGAAACGCTCAATTTTTGCAGACGGCGAATGTATTAAATATCTCCAGTGTGAGTACGGTACTCAACTTATATGTACTTGTAACGAGTCATTTTTAACCCTACCAAACGAATACATATTTCTTGCAAATTGATCTACATTTTGAAAAAAGGCTAAAAATTGTCGTCAAAGTTAGTGAATTTATTTGCAATCTTCAAAATTCCTCATTTATTCATTAACGTTTATGCATAGTGTCAGTCGTAGTTTAAATGTGCATATTCTTTCTGACAATGTATCTCCTAGATCAACAATAGGTAAAAAAAAAACTCAAGTACACAGCTACACGGTACTTTGAAAATGCGGTTGAAAGTGGAGTGAACCAGAAGTTAGGAAATGACATTATCATTTAGTGATATCACAACAACAAGCAGAAATATAGGTAAAAAAAAACTCAAGTACACAGCTACACGGTACTTTGAAAATGCGGTTGAAAGTGGAGTGAACCAGAAGTTAGGAAATGACATTATCATTTAGTGATATCACAATAACAAGCAGAAAGCGCTGGCGGTGCAAAAACATAAAATAAATGTAGATTTGTACGTATGCCTATAATATGCATGCATGTTATATATTTTCCCTTCTCCAATCTCTAAATGATTTCTGCTGAGACTCACTTAAAAATAGTCCAAGAAACAGAACAAGGCTGACAAGCAGGCAGACGTGCAGACTGCTGACTACATCATTTTTATCTTTTTGCTCGCTTCTCGCTTGCTCACCACCACATCAACTAAACTAACATGATGATGAATAATAATAGTATATCAAATATATGTACACAGGGTATAATATACAGATATGCATGTACATACAGATTTGATGTTTTTCTAACATTCATGCAAACCATGCAGAAATATAAATAAATAAAAAGTAGTTTATACATTTATACAAAGAAGGCGGATAAACCAAGAAGAAAAAAAATCTGCATTTTTTACACTCACAACATGACAAAAAAGCCAACAGAAAGAGATCAACCATCACTATCATTTCTCTTCTCTCTCTCTCTCTCTCTTCTCATCTCCTCGACAGAGTCAGCAAGAAGCGTTTGGTTCAAAAGTCAAGCCACTGTAATTGACGACTGGGCTGAATAAAAGACAACGACAAAAAACAGCGTAATTTACAAGTACACATTACCTACACATTGACTGGCGATATGATACTAAAGGAAACAATATCTGTAACAGCTTGAAAAAAAGTCATCATGTAATTGCTAAACATTGCTTATCAATTCAATGCATTTTTGAACACACACTTAATAATATACATAAAAAAGATAACCGAGACATGTGTTAACGCTGAAAAGTGCCAGCTTGTGCACCACCACCGTGTCACATATCACTTGAAATTATCATCAAGCACAATTTTGCTTGTTGTTGGGAAAATAGAGGGAACGGTTGAACTAGTACTCTTTCTATTTTTCTTTAAGCAAGAAAATAAACTACAAAAAAATTAAGAATCATTTTTAAGTCTTTTTTCATTTGATGTGTTTTCGCTTAGCAAATTAATTGGGAATATTGAGACCATGTATGAATGCAAATTTATGATCACACACCATCTACTAACATCTTAATAATGATGATGATGGCACGACAGATGAAAATGCATCATCGTCTCCTTAACTCACTTTGACTGTCTTCCTTTTTTTATTGGTGTAATAAAATAAGTAATTTAGGTTTGACGTATAGTAGTGTACAGCAAATACAACTTCAAACAAAATATCCATCATATAATTTAATCACTTTTGTGAGAACAAGGTTTTCCATATAAACTTTAACAAAACGCATCCATTTTCCTTGTTCACTTAACCCTACATTTATTTGTTGTATGTGTAACTTAAATCTTTATGAGCTTCTGCTTTTTATTAGATTAAATGATATTTTTATTCAAAAGAAATTCAGTTTCTCACACTACGGTACAAGCACACAACATGGAAAAAAAACTAGTAGCAGTGGCAAAAGTAGTTGTACATTTGCATCTGTCGTTTTTGACATGTCGCCAGGTTTTGTCACTGTTTTTTTTTCTATTCTATTGATTATGATAATGATGATGCTACTTTAGGTTCGTTCTTGTTGCATTTTGCATGTGGTGTGTGAGAAAAATCACCACCACTGTTGCTGCAGCAGTAGTATTGGTGATGCATGATGCATGGCACAAAAAAAACTGATTGTGACGGTGATAATGTCTCCTATCTGTCAGTTGAACGAGGTTGCAAGTAAAAAAAAATAGTGAAGTAGGCAGACAGGCGGCCGGTCTGTCAAAATCACAAAGTTTCTCTCTAGCAAACTCTCTATGAAATATTTTCTTCATTTTAAATTTTTATTTGTAAGTATAATTGCAACAAAAATGAAGGAAAGTTTTCGCATAGAAAATCGGAAATATTCCAAAATGCATTTAATAATGTGAATAATGTGTCTGATAATAAAAAAAAAATATGAGTTCTATGTCCGTTGTACAATGACAGATAACATGCAAGAAATATTTTGAGTCATCATAAAGAGCAATATTTCACTATTAAAATTACTAATAATCTCTATAATCACATGTCACGACTTTTATAACACCAGTTTTGCAGAGAGCCCAATTTTTGTACTCTTTTTTAACAAAAATCTTGGTAGCTAAAATGGCAAGGCGAAAATCATGGCTTACCAACTAGAAATTCAGCCACTTTTACCGTTCAACTCCACACAGTTCCCATCGTCGTCGTCATCATCATAATCATCATGTTCACCAACAGTGTATCAATATCCTTATCATTTAGTATATTATCATAGCTTTATTGTGTTGTTAGCAGATTGAATTGTAGTATGTCGCCAAGCATGTATTCATGGCTCCATCATGTTACGACCTCCATATTGCAAAAAAGTACGCGCCAACAAGACGCCACGACATATCGGCATAGGCAAACGCCATATTATTCTGGTAGGCATATAGAAGACCATAACGTGACCATAATATATAACTATTGCATTCTCTCCATTCTGTCGCCATTATACCGCTTTTACCAGTATATGTGTACTACTGTTTGGGCATCCAAATCTCAAGTGAATGCTGTACGTACGTACGTACGTATGTAGGTAGATTTGCAGATATGTATATGACGTGAATTTTTTTCGCTATTTTTATTGCAGCAAAGCAATTCTCCTCCTGCTGTACAGAAAAAGTGGTCGCTCATTGTAACCGAGAATGACAGTAATATATATGCTTGTTAGAATGTGACATTTCATTATTTAACAAGCTACTAGTAGTCACTTATTTTCGCATAATTTAGAAGAAAAAAAAAGTTTATTTCAGTAAAACAATTTTGGAATGTTTTATGACAAAACATACTTTTATGCCAAAAGTGTAGTTTAGCAGAGATTTTTATTCACCTCTGCGTTAATTATTATTACTGACAGAGTACGAAAACAAGAGGACACCAAATGAACGATGATGATACCACTGTAATGACGACAATTATCATATACAGATATCTTGCCAGCAACGGCAACAAAGCAGTATCTTTACTGTACAGTTGTAAAAAAAACGAAATCATCTGCTGGCCACTGGTCATCATCGTCATCATCAAATCATGATGATTGTCAAGCTAACCTTAAGTTAAGTTTGATTGTTTTATACTCTTTGCTGCGATGATAATAATGATAAAACATTTTTGGTAGGCTACTTACTTGCTGCAAAGTACAAATCTTGTTTCTTTGTATTTTGGCGTTTATAAATGTGTAACTACAGCTGCATCTGTCTGTATATAAGGCAGGCAGGCAAGCATCATCAGATAAAAAGCAAAAAAAAAAGATTTAAAAAACAACAAGGCGAACCCGATATTCAACATTTTCAATCATTGGGCTACCTTGAAGGAAGAATCGTGAAAAATCACAACAATGTATGCGAAACATGAGATGTTCAGTCGTAAGCAATTTTCATCTGTCCTGTTGTTCTTTAAAAACAACGTATGACACCGGTTGGTTTGCGTGATGACGTCGCTGGTAGTCTGTCAATCTGCTTTTCATGAATTGCCAAACATCGTCTTTCTCAACAAGTGTGGTGATGTGAGATTGTCCCAAAAATATCCTTTTCTTGTAAAACTCTTGTGTGTGAGGAAATGTTTTCCTTTCTTTTGGACAAACTCCTGCCGGCTTTACACCAGAAAATAGTCAATAATTATTGTCAAAATGCAAAATATCAACAACTGCTTTCATGCCAATGTTTATGCCTTTGTTTGGTATTAGTGAGAGATGTGTGGTGAGTATGTACTACTGCTTTTTTTGTCTCATATTACATTCAGTTCACAAACAATAGTTTTTTTCTCTTTTTTAAGAGTTGAACAAGAAAACTACACAAAAGGAGAAACCGCGAATGAATTAATTTTAGGCTTACATGGCAGTAAATCCTGCTCAATTTTTTAAATGAAAAAATGTGAAGGCAGCTGCTGGCTACCGGAGATGCGATGGTATCCAACTTCACCCATGAAATAAGAAGAAAATAAAAATCATTGACTTTTTCAATGTTCTTATCCTTTGTATCTTTTAATGCCGCAGGCAGGAGACATGACATGGTAAGTTAGCATCATGATGATTTCATAATCTTTGATGGTGCGACAAATGGCTGCAGTTAATCCACTAATATTAGCTTGTAAATTTGGAGATTAGAAGTTGTAGAAATGCAAGGTCAAGTTTAGGTGCATGTTAAATATGTCTGCTATTTATTGCACTTTCACATTCAGTCAGAAGACTAAATCGACATATGTACAAATGAGTTCAAAGTACAATCCAGCATTCGACCACCTAACAAGTCAAAGTCTTTTGACTACTCGCCGATATTTTGCATCATTACATCTTTAGTTTTGAAACAAATGTAATCCCTTCAAGTTTTCACATTCATCGCATTCAAGAAATATTTCCTAAGCTGCTGCATGAAAAAAATACGTTTATCAGCAATCTTGACATCTCGTTCAAACTGCCTCCGTTTAGAAAAAAAACAGTTTTTCACTTTTGTTTAGCAACTTATTTATTTTTACAGAGCCAATTTATTTCAACTTTGTTAGTTTTGTCTTTATTTGTAGCATTATTACTTTCAAAAAAACTACAGTAATATATTTTTTTCCTGGTAATTAGTTGTTCCTTGAACACTTACGCAAAATAAACACTTCTCTTTTTACTAATGCCGGTTAGCATTGTAAAGAATATATATTATGAATTCTCATAAAAAATACAAAAACGTGCTTTCGACATAAGCTTTTTAATTCCTGCACTCGTTCATTGATCTTATCGATCACGTACTCCCATAAACCATCGTACAACAAAGAAATAACAGAAAGAGACGAAATGCAAGACTATTGTATTTACAATGCACCAATTTATTTTTTATATGATATTTTTTAAAATATTTTATACCGAACTTGCAGAAACAAAAGATTGATCCCAAGAGAATGATACAATCGTTCTGCAACTGCATTTCAGCCTTAGATTTCAGCAGCTTTCCTTTAAACTTTTATTCTAGTACATCCTCTTTCTCTTTATATCTTTTGATTTAATTACCACCAACAGTAGCAGCACCAGCACCGCCATCACCATATTATTCACCATCTGCACCTGTCCAATTGTAAATCAGAGTCATTAAACGAGGTTTAAGTAGCAGATTTTTTTACCAATTAAGAACTATTACACCAACCAGGTTTATTATTTACCTGGTTTTACTATATACTTAAAATACATTGTTATCATTTTATTGCATTACATGTACACTTTGTATATTATGTGTCTACATTTGGAGCAAGCAGTCAAAAAGATTTATCCATATCTTTCAACTACCACCATCGTAGCGGTCAGAAGTCAGCAACAAAGTGTGGATTTTATAGCTAGCAGGATACATAAAAACTCTGAAACCATTTTATTTATTGTAATTATAAATTGTTCTGCTTCACGTACGGAATAAAAATGTCTCCTTATCATCTTTCGAGTCATAAATATATTCATATGTATGCACAAAGCAGGTTTTAACCGAAACAAATCACTTTATATTTTTTAAAGATTTATTTTTATATTTTTTTTTGTTACTATTCTTGATGCTAAATTCAAACCACTTTGCCTTTTTATATCTTTTTTTTTTACTCTGATAATCTATTTATGAATATAGCCGCCCCAGTCAAGTCGATAAATTCGTTTGTGAAAAAATGCATCCGATACAACTTGATCATAAACTAAGCCAACATAGTCTTCCACCCTCTCTGGTCTGGTAACTTGATTGTCAGTCTTTCTTTACTTTTCACGATTTAATTTTTATTAGCCAAGCAGCAAAACCCCAGCAGTGAATAAATGTTTTCTCTCTCTCTCTCTCTCTCTTGCGTCTACAGCAAATACACCTCTGAGGTTTCGATTTACATCACAAAAAGAGAGCTCATAGTGTTACAATTTTAAAAACCTAAGAAAAGATGCATTAGACCGCTACTGGGATTCCCCACTTCAGACCTAAGAGAATAAAGATAGTGCTACTGATGATGATGATTAAGAAAGTTTTTTGCTTAATGATAGAATTGTCGACTAGACAAGAAAATGCAATTGTTGATGTTGCATTTACAAATTTACATGATGTTATCGTCATTTCTATAGAGCCAGTTTAGGACTAAAACCTTTCCACGATTTTTTATTAGTAAAAAAAGAGTCAAGTTGAATTTACACAGTCCAAGGTTTTTTGTACATTTGAGAGCTACATGATTTCTTGGATTTGAGTTATTTTTGCATTCCGCCTTAAATTCCCGTCCAGCTAAAGTTAAAAGTTCGTAGAAACAAACCATCCATTAACAAAAGTACCTAGCAATGTTGTGTTTGTGCTTGTGGAATTCTGATTTTTACTTCCACCACATCCATTCACATATACAAAAAATATATGATCATGTGGCATGTCATAATTATCAAAAATTTGGCAAACGTACAAAAATATTTTATTCCTCACAAAAAAAAGACAAATATTGTTTTTATTAGTTAACGATCTCATCGTTTATTAAACAAAACAAAGTGAACAGATAATGCACCGCAACAATAGACGGTGATACGGTGCAATAAAATTATTAACGTAACGCATCAAGAAAAACTGCATTGTTATTAATTACTTTGTTAGAGTAGTTGTTTTTCAAAAAAGCTTAATTGTTTCATTGGTTTGTATAGACCATAGACAGAACGTTTGAACTTTAGAAGGTGACTGACTATTTCGCGCGATGACGTATAAAATAAAATAAAATAAGTTACCTAACTTTTACTGTTTCACTTTAAAGCTCTTTCTTTTCCGTCAGGTAGCATATAACAGAGGTGCCATGATCCTAAATCGTAGTAGATTGACTGGGCTGCGACGGCGACGGGAGTGAAAAATTAGTGTTGAAGCCCTGTCTATGGAAGCTTATAAGGGGGTACGTACAGGAGTTATAGTTAAAATATTAACAGATTCAAAATGTCAAACAATATGAATAACATAGACCGGTATTTTTTCCCAACTACAAATGTGCCGTTGAGTGGTATCTGCATTCATATCTACTCGGTTTTTAATTTGCTTAAAAAATTTTGTTTTAAATTTTTAGTTTGAATCTAATGACACGTTTGGTTATCGGCAAAAGAGAAAAACAGAAAGCATAATATACTATCATGTTCATAAACATATCCTTATTCTGACAAAATGGAGCAGATAGTATCATTCTTGACAGTTTAATAATCAGATGTGAAAAATATAATAATAACCGTTCTGAGAAGAACGATATTGATTGACACATTATGGAAGTACATTTGATTGTCCTCCTTCTCCTTTCTCTCCCTTTTTGTTTGCCTGCATACGTACCACCCAGCACACTACTACTACTATACCTCCATTTTTTGGCAACAACAAAATCATTAAATTGCATTTAAATGACTGTCATCTGATGCATAACTTATTAAATAAATGGAGATGCAATGTCTGCAATTTTAAATGCAACTTTCAAAATTGTGCGTGTGTTCAATTCGTTCAGCTAGAAAAAAAATTATTACATTTTAGAAGATCTCGTGTACATACATCACATTGATTATATGCAGTTAATAGAAGTAATAATTATAATTTTTCAACAACAGTTTTGTTCCTCTCTCGAACTAGATGTTCGCGAACTGAATGAAAATTATGATAAAACTAGCCATTTCTTTTTTTCTTCCACTCCACAGATTAATTTCACTGCTCTAAAATTGCCAATAAAGCAAAACGTACATGAATATATAAAAATCCCGGAATAAAAAAAACAGATAATAATTTAATTAGCATTTTATGGCACCACATTGCAATAATTATTATTAAGTTGTAACCAAAAAACTGCAACACTATCTGCTTCAGTGATTTGATGAGTATTATCAATTATAACCTCTGTTTTAATGATATGTCTGTACATTTCATGCATTTTAAAAACAGTTATTGCAGTTGCAGCACTTTTTAAAATAGTTACTGCACTGCTGCAACTAACTAATTTTTTTTCTTCTACTATTACAACAACTTGTTACAGTTTCTTCACAGTAGTAGTAAGTTTGCCCACTTTTTATCATATACACTCAAATCTTCATCTTTTCTACGAATGTACTATGTATGTGACTGCACACATATTAGTACTTTTGTTCATGTGGGATGCACATGCACTGGTCTGCAGTGCAGTGCAATGCAATTCATTGCACTTTTTAGCAGTTATCATCACAAAAAAAGTAACTCAAACCACACATACCCATGATGATGATAGCATAATATAATTCACTTCCAAATTGAGTAACATTGCTTCTTTTCTTATCTAAATTTTTAACAATTTTTGTGCACACAAAATGCACGTAACTAATAAAAACGCATTAGGAAAAAAAGAGAATAGCCGATCGAGCCTTCATTTTTCCTAATCTCCGTAATTTTTTTCTGTAATAAGAACAACTTGAGAGATTGCTATCATCAGTGTTAAAAACAATATACACTTTTTGGCAGCAGTGAACCAGAAAATATGAAATAATAAGCTGGCTCTTTTAGATATTTACAAAAATATGGATGTATGTACACATTGTATTCTTTTTTTAGCCACGCGTAAATATATCGAGTATCATTCCCTTTTTCAGAGCTATCATATTTCGTTTCCTCGTTTTTGGTAACTTTTGTTTGTTATCATCATGATAGTTTTTAACAATAATAATGCATGTCATGTCATCGCCTACCTTGACTAAAATTTCATTGTGAACAGCTCTAGCAAGCTCATTCATCTGTTTTTTTTTCTAGTTTGCATCCATATCATAACCTGATACTTTTCTTCTTGTGTGGGAAGTTGACTGCAATGAAGCGCAAGGTGCAATTTTTGGTGCAACTTGAATGCAGTTTTGTGTGGTGGTGGCGATGATGGTGGGTGTAACCGTAAACTAGAAGAAAAAAAATATGTATCATTTTGTACGCGATAGGGCATGAACCTGCTGCTTCTGATGGTAATTACAATTACAATGACAATCACGTATGTAAGGCAGTAAACTAGCTGAAATATGTAAGTAGGGACATTTTTTAATTAATGTGCAACCAACTATGCCGAAAATTTATTTATATCGTTGTTCCATTTGGAAAGTGAGCAATGTAATACACGCAATATTGTTCAGGATCAAGCACTAATAATAAACATTAATGTTTTCAAAAGACTTATTTTATAGTCCAGTTGTAAAAAAAACAAAATAATAATTGATGAAAATTTCTAGTCGAAATTAACAGGTAATAATCAACCTTTTATAATAGCCAGGCCAATATGAGCATAAAAAATATAGTGGTAGTAGAAGAAGGAGAAATTGAAAGGCTTATAATTTCTCCATCGTTGAAAAAAGCAGGTGCACAAATGCTGCTAGTAGTATCGATGCAGTTGCAGTGTGGTGAAAAGAATTTGCATGTACTTTGACAATCAAATCATGTGTGTACCGCTTAATGGCTCGAGTATGCAAATTATGGTTTTTAACTAAACGACAGGATTTTATACTGTTCTCCTTATCTCAAGGCTTTATCAAAATCTTGAAATGTTGATTAATTATTTTCATGCCGTATGTACAAATGCAGAGAGAGATGGCATCAAAAGTGTGGGATCTGGTCTTCTAACACAAAAGCTACCAGATAAATATATTGTACTTTTTCAGGTTGTTGATGATTATTATAAAAGGCCAGTGACGTATTCAAATGCTTTTGCAGAATGCAGAAAAAGTACATAATATGTTAAATATTGATGCTGGTGGTGGTGTAGTAGCGAGCAAACATAAACACCGGCGCCGGTCATGCAAGTATGCACTATTTTTTTCCATTGTTTTTTCCCTACACAGTATCACATCCTGTGGTGGCACACGGCACGACATGTCATGATAAATTAATTTATGGATGAAAAATATAAAATGCAACAGCAGTAGCCAAGTCAGTGCATCAGCAGAGTGTCGTTGTTTCAAATAATAAAAATAACAATGCATCATACAATAATAAAATGCTAATACAAAGAAATGCAATGAATACTTTTCTTTCTAATAGTGCATGATAATGACGTGCATCGAGCATGTGAAAATAGCAGCAAAATTATCACAAAGCATTTAATCAGTTGTGTATAAAATTATGTCTTCCCTGTGTGTTGTTGTGTGAAGTGAAGAAACTTCAGGAGGCAGACGGAAAGTGCAGCAAACTTGATCGAGCTCAATAAATCAGTTCATTACTCACAAATCACGATATGATATACATATATGATATCCAACAGCAGCAGCGGAGTGCATTAATAATATGCATAATGCAAGTCTGCTATTGTTAAAGTGCAATAACATCCTTTGCTAATGACTTTATTTGCAGACAACGTGGTGTAAAATCAGTATGCATGCATGTATTTATGTATACGGGAAGATAATTTAATCGAATGATAATCATCTCTTATTGTAATTGCAACATGATTTTCGCTGATTTAAAAAATCACTCAATCTCTTTTTAGCGTGTTGCTTTGTTATCCAATAAAAAGACCTTGATAAGGTTGTTGTATGGTGGATTGGAAACAAGTGTGATGTGGTGCTATGCTAGTTGACGCTATGATGATGGTGGTGAAGATGAAGTAGCTTGAGATTGATTTGCAACAAAACGACATGTCGTCTGTTCAACAGTTTTTTTATTATTTAAACTATAAAAACACTTTTTGAATGCAAATACTTTGAAGGAGTGTGCACCATGCACTGAAATATGCTTTGAAGGAAATTAAATGTGCAGAGTTGTTTGAATTGACATTGGTTTTAATGCTGATATTGACACGTTTTCAGTAAGGTACATACATAATATCGTGTACGGCATAGTAAATCTTTTTATCTCTCTGGATCTGGGGATAAAAGTAAACTTATTTACGGCTGTGCAAATATAATAACAAGCGATGATGCAGTTGGTGCTAATGACCGCCTTGTTTGTTACTAGCTCCAATTAAATGAAAAGTTGTCATCGGAGGGGTGCACAGAGGTGAAATGAAGAACGATTCTTTTCATTTGACGGGTTTTGACAGGTAAAAGTTAGACATAATTATCAGCTTAGTACTTTGCAATGCTTATTGAATCATAAGCAATTGACCTGACCTGAACTACAAAATTTGATATTTTTGGCTGCCAGAACTTTTCGTATCATTTCTACGTATATCAGTAAACACACATTCTACACTGGTAGTGACGTGGTAGCTGTTTAAAAATGAATACGATTCTCGATAAAATTGCTTGACATGAATACATACACATGTTATGACGAATCCTAAAACGGAGCAGCAGACATCGACAGACAGCTCTTACTCATAATAACTCTTGACTCTTATCACCTTTATATAAGTTAACAAATCATTGAAAAAAACGCCAATTCAGCTAGAATCGAAATAAATACGGAATCAATATCATATTTAGTCAATTTTAAAATAAAACTTCCGTGAATTTTAATCAGATCTAGGATGGATGGATAGGCTATAGGATGTAGACATGCATTATTACACGCACAATTACATTGCTTTACACAAGTAGTAAATTTTTCCTGCAAACCCGGAAAAGTATAAACAAGGCAGTGTAAAACAGAAGCATCAGCAAAAATAATTTGCATGCTGGCTCTTATTGCTGCATAGGGAAGCGACAACAATAACC
>JAHZMZ010003819.1:0-11389 GCA_027743805.1 Lepidocyrtoides sp. E14 | reverse complement strand
AATTATGCTCCATTTTATTTTTTAAATTAGGGTAGCGACTCAAGAAAGTTTCAAATTGATACAAAGTGAGCACGTAGACTTCCGAATTGCAAGCCGCAATGGCATTATAACGTCTTGCTATTCCGTATATCACTGCACTTTCACCACATGACTCTCCTGGTCCCAAACTGCAGATGTAATTGAAATGTTGATCGGTGATGTAAACTTTCCCAGATGCAATAATGTACATTTCATTCTCCAAGTTGCCAAATCGCATCATTCTGTCCCCGCGGTTAATGGTCATTGTTTTCATGTAACTGAAAAGAGTTCGAAGCAATGTTGGTGGCAAGGAATGGAAAACAGGAACTTTGAAAAGTTTATCCTTGACTATATCTCCACATAGTTCCATCTGCAGGACTGGATGGAGCTCGTCAAATAACTTGCCTAGGTGAAAACCTCTTGACCGATTCCATGTAGTGTACAAATGTGACATTACAGACCTTTAAAAATACGAAAAACAAATGGCAAAATGTTGAAAATAAAGCGACTCCATACCAGCAATGCTGCAATGTATCTTACCTAAAGAGTTTCTTGGGAACTTTCTCCCGCGTCATGATGTACTTCAATACAGCTATCTGCTCAACAAAATTTTCTCTAATTTGGTCACCGTCAGCTTTTACTGCTATCATATCAGCAGTCATACACCTGATGAAAACGAAGCCTGTTCCAAAAAAGGGCTAAATTATAGATAAAGTGAGCTATCTATTGTACAGTGTAGGTAGGTTTGAATAAACGTTCATGATTTCATCACCAATAATGCACATGAATATCAAAAGAAACACATTGCTTCGGTCCAAAATGATCAGATCTCCGAAACCGACACCTTAATAGCAGGCAAAACCAAAACCGTAATTACGTACATGCCAAATGCACCAAATTGAGGAGTATGTAATAGCAAAGTAGCAACAAAAGCATACCCAGCATGACTTGGCTGACGTAGTACAACCCTAAAATCCAACGACGATAAAGACCTGAAATGACCTGAGGATTTGTTTCAACGTCTTCTGCATGTATTCAAAGGAAAGTTTTTACGTAAAACTTCCATCTACTCAATGAAATGCTGGTATGTACGTAAGTTTTGTCAGTTTGTTTTACGCTTGCCATATTTCAATCCAACCCATCCTTGTCTTGTACACATAGGAGTCTTAAACTGTTCTCCTAGCTTCCACTCATTAGTCTCCCATGGGCATGCAATAAATAACGCAACAGTAGCCACAATAGCGCACACAAATAAAGTTAAGTAGCAACAAAAGCATACCCAGCATGACTTGGCTGACGTAGTACAACCCTAAAATCCAACGGCGATAAAGACCTGAAACGACCTGAGGATTTGTTTCAACGTCTTCTGCATGTATTCAAGAGAAAGTTTTTACGTAAAACTTCCATCTACTCAATGAAATGCTGGTATGTACGTAAGGTTTGTCAGTATGTTTTACGCTTGCCATATTTCAATCCAACCCATCCTTGACTTGTACACATAGGAGTCTTCAACTGTTCTCCTAGCTTCCAGTCATTAGCCTCCCATGGGCATGCAATAAATAACGCAACAGTAGCCACAATAGCGCACACAAATAAAGTTATAACCAAGTACAAAGTTAACCTGTCAGGTCAATTAAAAATTACATCATGCTGCTGTCTGGGCTAATTTAATTAATTAGATATATTTTTAACCTTTCCATGAAACTTACAAAATTACGAATCGATGTCTGAATATATTGCGCACAATATTAAGCAAGACTGGCATTCGTTTCAACTGAAAAACACGATTCCATCGTAGTTTAGAATACAGGGAGGCACCTTTTCCATAGCCAAAAAAGTTTGTAAGTCCTGCAATCCACATCAAGAGCTCAATTGGAGCACTTATTGCGATATCTAATACGAATGATCCGTGAAGTAAGTAATGAACTGCAGTTTTCATTGGGTGCGTGATCAGTATTTGGCTATATGGATTGTAGTAGCTCCAATGCAGTTTTAAGTAAATATCTAGATAAGTAATCAAGTCCAAAATGATTTGAAATGCTCTAAACCAAGGCATTCTCATGTGACAAAAAGTTTCAAGCATGAGGCTCAACACGGTTAAGCAGCAGATGAGACTCATTACACAGTTCCAAAGCTTGGAAAAGTAACCAGCTGGATGAATAGCTTTGCGTAGCAAAAAGTATCTATAAAATTTGTTAAAAATTTTAAATAAATTTTGTATTCAGTCTCTATGCTTGATCTCCATCCGATTTCTTTCTAGTAAACTCTTGCAACTAACTTGCAAAGTTCGAAACATCCCTCATTTTGATAAAGTTCGTCAAATTCGTCATTTAGCAAATTCATTCTCTCAATCTTTCTCCTTTCGACTTTTGAATTTAGTATGAGTTTTGCTGTCACGGGCATACGTCGTGGAATTTCGACCCATGAAGGTATTCTATTAGCCTTGTCTGGATCCGTAGTATATCTTCCGATTGCCGCATATAACCTTGTTATTTCATGAATAGTCTCCTTGATTCGAATGCTTTCTTTCTCTACGAGTTCCCAAAATTCTTCTTCATAACGAAGTGCTGCTGCGCATTCATTATGCTTCATCTCGTAAATGGCGACATAACTCAGACTTCGAATGATGAAGTGACTCTGCAATTGAAATGCATGCATTGACACAGAATAATTATGTTTATGAATGCAGTGAATTTTAATAGCCCTGCCAAATGTCAATGCTAATCAGTGGAACAAGGAGCTACTCGTAGATACTACTGGCAGATGTATGTGTGCTTACGTACCGGTTCACCGAAGAGAATGTCTCTTACACCGAAATGTGATGAAGCCTCTAAAATAGAAATAGGTTGATCGTCACCTGGTTCAAAAATCTGGAAATGGAATATGAATTTACCGTAAAAATGTTTCCATTATCGTATTATTGTTCCCATTTCCAATTTTATTAGTTCACCCCTACGTACCCCCATTGATCCACTTTTTATTACATAAAGAGTCCGACGAACTTCCCCGATTTGCAAAAATGTGGTGTTTGAAGGAATCAGTATCAACTTCATTGAGCTTGATAGCTTGATAATTATGTCAGCTTCCAGGTTCTTTTCAGAGTGTCAATATTCACGATATTTATTTTTATGCAGATAATCAATATAAAATGACTGAATGACTCATTTTAACTAACAGTAAAAATGGGGATTCCATTTAGCAACTCATGAACTTCCAAATATAGCACTTCGTTCCTCAAGTAGGCTGGTGCGTCATACATCATGTGAGTTTCGGCACCACTCAAGATTACACCGCCCCGCAGTTGATGTTGAAGAACAAAGTGTTCTACAACCCTCTCTTTCAAATTTTCACGTAAATGATAGCGATTCATGAACTGGCACACCGACGTCAATTTTTGCTGCAGTGCCAGCCTATTTTATAAGTTTGACAAAATTATTGTTAGTCATTTAAAAAATAAGATATTTTTTTTTTGTTTCCAACTGTGGAACTTACTTGGGCCGATATGAGCAAGCGAGAGTGGACGTGAGAAGAGATGTGCAATACCCAATGAAGTATAGGCCAAGCAATTGAAATATCATTACCCAAAGTTCTTCTGATTTATTTTGGGAATGAAAGTCACCAAAGCCAACTGTAGAAGATCATTTTATATGCACGTAGTTAGTTTAAGTTAATAGAAGCACTATTTGCAAATTTTCACAATGTTTTTAGCCAAACAGTTGTCGTTTTAATCTAGAAAATCGGAAAACTAATTTGTCTAACCTGAGGAAAATGTTGATGCTGCATAAAAGAAGGAGTACATATAGGGAGCGCCATATCCAAGAGTGTTTGTTTTGACCTCTACAGGAATTCCTCCATTTTGACTAAGACCTTTAAAACGCATTTCATATGTTCCCAGCCATGAAGTTTGTTTGCATCTAATTGTGTGCAATCTAATTGTACATTTTATACATTGGAGGTTACTCTGAGCTTTTACATAAAATAGTCGTGCTGACGAAATTAGAGTTTATTTCACAATTTTATCTCTTACGAGTCATCCCAAGGACAAGCCATCACGTAAGAAATACAAGCAAGGAAGTGAATCCCGCAAATGAGGGCTGTAATAATCTGTGTAAGCCTTACCCAAAAGATTTGTAACGGGTAAATAGTTTCCAAGAAATGAAGATATCGGAAAACCTGCACCATAAATATCAAACATTTTAATTATCTAGCTTTTTGCATGATATTAAACGACGAAAGGATTAGAATGAGCGAGCCATAATATTATGTGTATTGCATTGAATAAAAAAATAAAACCTTCCAAAATTTTAAAACTTTAAGTATGGTCCCAGCCACATAAAATTTTTCCTGTGGGGCTAGCCTTAGCGTCACAAGATCTAGTGGTATAGCAGCAAGGATATCTAGATAAAAAGTAGGTTTGTGCAGTAAAACGCCAAGCCCGTCCCTAAACTGGTAGTACACACCTAGAATATTACAATGGGATTCCAAAAATGATCCCAATAAGAATCCATTCACCTGCATTGAACATATTAGCGTTCGCATTTAATTTTATTCTGAATAGATGTACCAGTGACTGGACAAGCTCCAAATATTTCGACGAAAATGTCCACCACAAAAACTATTGAAATGAGGTACCGACAGAAAAACCAAACTTTGCAAATATTATACTCGAGTTTTGAAGATTCAGAAAACGCAACGCAGTATGGACCAAGGAAAGCAACATAAAAAGAGATTGCTATAATGAAATAGTTCCAAACTCGGATCCACCAAACTTTTGTATTAAAAACTTCAGGTACGACACACGATACGTAGGGCTCAAGATGATTCTAAAAACCAGTGGCATTAAATTTCAATTGAAATAAATTCCTGCAACAACTAAGGTGCTGTTAGATAGATAAATTGATACATTTAAACCTTTTCAATAGCGTGGTCAGCACATAAAGTATCAAAGATAACGACTACCTGTAAAAGATAAATTACTATTTTTTTAAATGTTTCCCGAGTTCACAGTTAACAGCTTCAAACCAATTACATTCGTACATCACAACCTGCATTCTTACTTACATTCGAATCGTCAACAACGTCTACGGAAACCTTTTTGTTAAGGCCAGTACCCCTGGATTTTTAAACCGAATGTTAGTTGTATAAACGTCAGTGTGCACCAAAAGAGAACTACCTTTACATAGGTAATATCTGCCTTATTATTACCATCTCATAGAAGTTTTCACTTTCGCATCATTGATTTCATTCATACTTTCCATACTATCCGGTTTAGCTTTTACCCAACAAATTGGATCAATTCCATACGCTTGATGAGTGTTATATAACTCTTTAATCTTCCACTAAAACAACGTAGATCACGTTTTAGTAATGCAAAATCAAGCAATATTATTCGAATAATTCACTGTTGAGCGGTACGGTAAGCAATTACTGATAGCATTATATGCTACTGCTACCGTGCTGCCTGCTTACTCACCAAGCTACGAGAGCGTAGAATTTCCAGCTCTGTCGGAAACCGATCCAGTACTTTCATTAAATCTTGTTTGGACAGCCTAATGAGCTGGCAAAAAGTCCGAGTTTCCACACGGGTAGTGTAGGGAAAAGAAAAAAATAAATTTGCTTCACCGATAATTGATCCGGCTCTAATTATGCCAGACACATTAGATGGGTTTAGCTTTGACATGGCTTGACACTCTCCATGTAGAATATAGTACATTTGTCCAGAATGGCTGTCCTTGCCACATAAAATCATATTCGGATTGTAGAGGGCAACTGTCACTGTCTTTGAAATAGCTCGCAAAAAACCAGAATCCAACTTATAAAAGAGTTGCGATTTATCAAACATTTCAAGGCAAATATCGAGCAAAAGGTCCTCGTGAAATGAGCTGGGCAACTTTCTTAGAAATTCAAACACACCCTGCAGTAAAATTTGACAGATTACAAAGTGAAAATGCTCAATTCATACTTCAATTGTATCAAAAGTTACGTTGTGTATTTACCGCACGGTAATTCCACAAGTTTATGTAGTATTCTTCAACTTTAGCATTGAAAAATGGAAGGGTATTTAAAGTAGTCTATGCAATAAAATAAACACAGCTTATTTTTGTTAATATGTGTACAAATGTGGGTGCCATTCCACTTGAATTATATCGGTATTTACTAACAAGGTAATTTTTAATTCTACTTAATCGATGAAAAATGTCAAATTGTGCTGCGTCTGGCTCCATTCTTATGCCGGTTAACCCACTAATATAGTATCCGCTGAGAAAGATTACTCCACACAACATGCAAAAAATGCATATGACCATTTCGAGTTGATTGCTAGGAATTATATCTCCATTCCTAGAACAAAAATCGCCAAATATTATTACTGTCTGTTGAATGAATAATAAAACGGGAAGGAAAAACATCGGGACCAAGGCTTAAGAGTAAACCTTTGGCTTGTGCAGTTCCAGCAAGCCTTACCCAACATTTGTAATAACATCAGTAGCAAAACTAATAGCAATGACAAAGATGTCCGCAGGTGTAGATCCGAAACTAGATAAACGAAATAGACTCATCTGTAGGTACTAATGAGGATATACCGATAGTTTTATCGCAAACATTCATCATACCCAACTTTGTTTTGCTGGAAATGCTTTAGAAAAGAATCGTCCAGTCTTCCTCGACTTTTATATAGCAAATAATCCAGAGGTTGCTGTATCAAGCAGTTAAGCTTTTATCAAGTTAATCAAGCGTAATGTAATCAAATAACGAATTTCTAAGCCACTTTCAATCACAATGGCTGAATAAGTTATTATTACCACTCCAGTGCATAACACAAGCAGACAAGCCGTAGAATAATATGAACGCAAAGTAATAATGGGAAAATTTGAAGAGGAAAATTAACGTCCGGTTTGTCATTATATGTTCGTTCTGAAGTACGCCTGTTTTATCATACATAGTCCGTCACATTAAGTTTTTAAATAGTGTCACTACCACTATAATTGATACGAGCATAATATTTAATGCAAGAATCATACCAAGTATATTTTGACAGCGAGTTATCCTTAAACAAATATTCAACCGAAAATAACCAATCATTAACAAGTCCTGCAGGTCGGAAGTACCATTAATCCAGTAATAAGTTTGATGAAGGGGAAACATCGATATTATATCAAAGATAAATTGATGCTGGAAGATTTCGTTGCGATTAACTTTCAATTTCAACGAATTTCAATTCTTTCAGTTATAATGTATAATTTAATTAATCGTACCATTGTGTAAGGAACTACGAAAATTGCAAAACTTTCTCTACTGTGATAGCGCCACATTTCAATGCAAAGCCTTAGCACAGTGTCTTAAAATGAATTTGTATGAATTGCGTACTGTTTTTTGAAAATTGATATATTAGAGATTCATTTCATGTAATTTAACTTTGTGGTTTCTTTCACCTGCTGCAAATATCATATCCAATATTGATGTCCAGTCCAGCACCTATATACATGTAGACGGCCCCTTTGCAGTTATTATTTTCTTAATTTTTTGTAGTGCTCGTGTATGTACATATATAAAAAAGTTGGTATATATTTATTAAGTCATTTGTCTATTTATCTGACCTTCTCATAGGAGGAGAAGAAAATAAAGAAAGAATTCAGAATGAAGGTAGTGACAATGGTGAGGTACAGGAACACTTCCCAAATTAGTCCAAATCGGGCAATCAGTTTGATAAAGCAAGGTAAGCTAACTGTGTAAACTCGATAGTACACACTGTTTGCATTACTTTGAAATACACTTGCTGCCACTTTTCGGTTGCCAAATTTTGTCAAGTTACTTTCGCCACTATGTCTGCTATTGGCACTTGGCGTCCGAACATGATTTGTGCTTGCATTGTACAGTTTGGGCTTAAGAATTTCTGCTTCAATGTCTATTTCATTGCCTAGTCTCTCTGACATGCNTTACTTTGAAATACACTTGCTGCCACTTTTCGGTTGCCAAATTTTGTCAAGTTACTTTCGCCACTATGTCTGCTATTGGCACTTGGCGTCCGAACATGATTTGTGCTTGCATTGTACAGTTTGGGCTTAAGAATTTCTGCTTCAATGTCTATTTCATTGCCTAGTCTCTCTGACATGCTTATTTGTGAACAATTTTCCCACGTTGGGTTGTGAAATGGATGCCTACGATACTGAACACTGGGCCTTTTTCCCTGATTATTTGTGGTGTTGGTGTTATCCACCTTCGTTTGACGTTTCTCGGCGAAGCTGGATTTTCTCTTTCTTCTCTGAAACGCAGAATTCTGGCTAACGATCTCCGATCCGAATTCTTTCGACTTTGCTTTCACTTTGGCTTCATCTTCCAAACGGCGTTTTGCTGCTTTGCTACTGAGCAAGATTTTCTTTTCATATGTCTTCTTACCTGTCTCAGCCATTTAGAAAATCAAATACTGTACTGTCAATATTTGACAGTGTCAAAATGTGACCGTAAAAATTTGTCTGATCATGAAATTAATGAATGGAGCGAAATGTCGAAAACATGAAAACAAAAATGAGAGACCTACTCCTACTGGTGCGTGCTACATTCCTTCTATATTCAGTAGTAGTTCATTTAGAAAGTAATGTCATTAGAAACGTAAATGATAGCCTCATCAAAATCGGCTATTCTAGAATTTAGATCATACATGCACCTATTTCCTTTTTTACATGGAATAAATGTAGCCACGAATGTAGAGTCTACATTGTAGACTGAATGGGGCAACTTGATTGCCTTTGTTCACCGCTCACCAATAAGACTTCAAAATAGAAATAGATAACCGTGTTTATGAGCAATGCTCGTCGAGCATCATTTTTAGTCCCCAATAAGCCATCTAACGATGCATTCTAAAACCATGGTCTTTCGCACACTTTATTTTCAAACGATATATTATTTTGGCTGGCATGAAAAGTGACAAGGAAGAGGTAAGGGAAACGAAGCGAGCAACCATGAATACATCATATACCTAGTTTTACTACGATGAGTACGATGTACTACTTTTTAAAACTACAGGACTTGTATTACTACTATTACACTTTACACTCTTCTCTTTCAATTTGCACCGGTATATATCGGTATTTACATCTCGCTCACTATACTACACCACAACAAAATAAATGAAATGAGAGTGCGTTTTGACTTGACTTGAAGGCTCACTTCTCAACCTAACCTAACTACAATTTTGATACCATGCATTTACAGTGGCAGTGCAGTGCAGTAGTAACAGTAACACTGCTAGAATAAAATCAAGTGGAGTTTGAGTAGAATTACAAAAGTGAAGGAAAAGGTAAAAAATATACATTCCCTTTTTTCCCATATTCCCAATAATAATCTCACAATATGTGACATCCTTTTACAGCAAAGCATGAAAATGAGCCATAACTGAATTTGTGTACTTAAACTTAATATAATATTATTCATTCATCTACTATCTTTGTACAATATATATATTGGTTGAACTGCACTCATAGGCAGTGTGAGTCTCACACTCTTACCAAATGTTATTTTGTAATCATCATCACATCATTGTTTTCTACTACCACTCTACTAAATTGGCAAGCAAGCAAAGCACACATCAAGCATGGCTATCTATGTGCTTTAAAAACAAAATGCAATCTACAATACACGGGATATATAAACAGCTATTGTGAAACAATTCATTTTACGAGAGGCTACGCTTACGCTATTCAAGCTACGTACTACGCGTGTAATAGCAACGAGTCTACTCAAATCTCTCTATTAAGGCTCCTACTGAAGAGGAATAATTCGGATGCATTGCTTTAATGGCCATTTTAGTTTACGCATTAGTAACTTTCTAATAGGGCTAACTAGAACAGAACTGAAGGCTTCTTTTTTAAAGGTTATCAGAAGTCCATTGTCCAGCGTCTAAGGTTGAGAAGTGAGAGTTTTCTCGATTTCTTAAAGTCACTTGCCGAGAGGTGTAAGGTGGAATCCACCCTAAAAGGTTGCTAGACCCTGTTAATTATTTCTCTAAAAACTGTTTACCCGACTTTCCTCTCTTTAAATGATCACTTATGTGTTAATAGAGTTTTTAACTACGGTTTTCTTCTTCGTATTCTAGAGTCGCTGTTCTGACCTACCATTTATAACGGAAGCGATTGTGCAGAGAGTTTGTTGTGTGTATATGAACTGGGTAATTAGCATTTTTTGCAATTTGGGTTTTAGGTGAAAGATCTTTTCGGCATCTCTTGTGTGTCTGTCTGCTCTACTGAAACTACCTATTATGCATTATCTCGATAAAAAATTACTTCATTCAAACTCAAACAAGTTAATCTGATAGTATTGATACTACTACGAAAGTACTACAGCAGAAGTGAGACAGACACAGACAGATGTGTTGATGCGAATGCGATAATAATATATATGTACTGATACAATAATAGAAACTAATATACTATTTACGATTAGTGTCGTTTTCTTGTTCAGTTCAGTTTAATCAACGAGCTGTAATAAAAAAAATCACTGAAAGCTCGTTGAGTTTAATCAGTAGTAGCTGGTTTGTGGACAGCTGTTAGAGCACTCAGCGTTTATTTTTAAATAGTAGTTAGTTCCAACAGTTAAAAAAATATTTGTCAGAGAGAAAGGAAATTTGTAATTTTGTAAGCTTATTTTATTTTTGGGGGGCTTCAGTTCAGTAGGAGGGTCGGGAGGAGTAAACAAATTTAAAAATGACGACGACTGAAAATAGCGTATCGCTTGAGCAAGGAGATAGTAATCAAGACCTGGAAGCAGCACAAAGTTTTGACAAGAGGCACAGACATCTGTTGGATAACCAGTGGTTGGAAGTGGTATGTTTTTGTTACTTTTGTCTGAATAATTCCTTAGATGTAGCATTGAATGTCATTCTCAAGTCAAATTTAATGTTTACGGTATTATTATTGTTTGCTTTATTCGTAGCTCTTGTGTTTGATTGGGGAGGCTTTTGACGATGATGGTGATGATATATGTGGGGTTGTGGTAGATATCCGTGGTAAAATGGATAAAATCTCTATTTGGACTGCAGATTGCAAAAACGGGGAGCGAATTCTCAATATAGGGTAAGTGTTTCTGTTGAATATAGTTTATTATTTTTGTCCCAAGTATATACCCATCAAATTTCTATCAATTGGGAAGTATACTAACTTTCCAATGATAGAAGTTTGTAGTTTCAAGCACTTTGAATATTAGGGAAACCAAAAGTTCAATTTTATGCAAGGTCAATGTATGGAGCATTGTATAGGACTATAATATAATAAATGATTTTTACTTTTATGCCATTGTCACCGAGTCGTAAGTTGTAAGCTCCCTCCTAACGCTTATTGACTCGATTGTAATTTGTAAAAAATTGAAATCAGAAAGATTG
>JAHZMZ010003818.1:0-22454 GCA_027743805.1 Lepidocyrtoides sp. E14 | reverse complement strand
GCATTCTTTGTGAGTATTTAAGTGGATATATCATTCACTTGGGGATTTTAAGCACTCTTCCTGAAGAAAAAGTAAATTATTGCACCTTCTATCCTGCAACCCTTTTCATTCTACATGCATGAAAAGATTTTTTTAAACAATCCTCTTTGTTCGCTTTTCACAATACAAAGCTTGTGATGATGGAGAACGGGCATAGTTTAGTAGAAGATGAGAATGAGAATATTTTAGGTGGGTAAGTACATGAGGCTTATAAGAAGACAGAAATATGTGTAGGTAGAAATATAATAAGCAGCAAGTTCATTACGTTTGATACATTTACCGAAATTGATAATCTTTTTGCATTTGCGTTGAGTTTGTGGTTAGCCAGATTACTACATGGTTCTAAGACGCGGTTTTAAATTAAAGGTAATGCTGTACATAATATGCACCTACATCAAGTTAAAATATTTTTACATCTTCACGGCTTAATAATAATAAGTTGCCACAATTTTATGTTTAAATACAACTCGGAAAATAGAGGGAAGGTGAGAGGAGAAGAAGAATGAAGAAGAGTGGTGTATTATTACAATATTACCTTTGCGGTTATACTTGACTGACTCAATTTAGGATAATCATCTAAAAATTACCTGGTGGTGAGGTGGTGGTGGGTGCTTGCAAATTATGCGATTACTTAACTAACGAACTAAAGCAGTAACGTAAAAGAGAAGAATGATGTGGAATACTTTCATTCTAATCTTGCTACAAAGTATTGAACTAAAAAAAATATTTATCGAGAAATGGCGTGACTTTTCATTAATTTTCCGTCTTCTTAACTTAATTTATTCAAAATATCACGTCATGACAGTCACTTGGGACAAGTTTGACTCAAGAAAAGAAAGGCCGAGTGTTGAATTCAAGCTTATATATTTTAATAGGTATATTGATAGTAGTCATCAGTTATAAAAAGCTTATGAGTCATATTTTATAAATTAACCTGAAATTCACTACTCACGACAAATTACTGTTCAGAGATTGAAATCTCGAAAATACTATTGTGTTGTAATTCATACGTCAAACTTATTGCTGATTATTTTTAACAGAACCGCAGCGAGCGCTGGGTAACATTTATTGCGATTATTGCAAAGTCGATGGTGATCTGCTTTTAGGCGAATAGAGATAACATGACGGTGAATTTATGGTGACTTCTTTAATTGAGAACGATGAAGGAAGTAAAGGGTTATTTATAGTGTGCTAAAGAAAAGAGACGCATTGAAAGTCGCTGCTGCGTACTTAATGAATTTGAGATGTTGATCGTGACAAGATCATGACTTCATACCACATCACGAAGAAAGGAAAAACCTCATAGAGTGACTCCATTTTTACACAGGTCATGACATCAATATTTTCAGCAACAAAAACCCATCTAGCAATTCAACAAAAATAACAATACTTTTGAAAATCGAACGCAACGTCGTCATCATCATCATCATCAAGTCTTAATGTTGTACATGCACTTATATTATTATTAACGCACGGTTGCTCTAAAACATCGCACTTCTCAAAGTAACATCAACGCATCAGTGCCAGTCGTAAAAGCTTTCTATTAAGCGTTTCAAATAAACATAATGAAATTCTCACTTCTCTCTGGCTTATCCGCTTCAAAAAGTACAAGGAAATTCCTTTCCTTTCACCTGTAATTGTTAAAATGATTCTCTTCTTGGGAAACAAAACTTGCCACAGTGTATATGTCACAGTAGGAGACTCGTGATGATGAGTCTTCCTTACTTGTTCATACTCATTTGCATTGAAATCTTCATGTCATGCCATAACATTTATCTTGTCAATGTATGTACTGTGCTTTTGTACCTGGAGTGGGCTGTGCCCCTTCCACTTTTTTTAATAAAGAGTATTGTTTTTTTTAACTAAGATTCTAACCGGTCTGGTATATTTCCCAATGAAGTTAAAAACAAACATATTAGACGAATATTTATTAATGTGGGGATTATACATCATTTAAAAAAATATTACTATACTCGGACTGCATAGGTAATCACCCAGAACACAAGCTCCATGCTATCCACTATTCCACCACTCGTATGCATATGTGCATCTGCTTATAAATTTTGCTTTCCTTATTTCATAAGATCGCACAACTTATAATCTCCGTATATCAAGCGAGGTGACCAACGACAATGGTGGTGAATAGTCAATAGAATGGGAGACTTTAAACATGACAAAAACACAATACAAGTAAAAATGCAATAGTTACTTATATTTGTACAAATGTAAGAAAAAAATCATTGAAGGGTTACACAAAAAGCAGTCGTAAACAGTTAAACACGACAGTGACGGCAAAGATGAAGAAAATGATTGCGCACTAAATCTATGAAACGATCTGCACCTGAACAAAATCAAATCTAACACGCAAGCATACAATAAATTTATACGATTATGCATATAAAAACTACCTACAAATGAATTCTTTCCCCATCATTTACTTAAGTTTATGTTCTCAATAGAATCCTCACAATCAGTAAATAATACTGACTGAGCCAAACGTAATATATTTGTGCATTTGTGGGTGCTTTTTTTTCTTCCTGAACAAATGTGTGTTGAAAAAGAGTGTTTCATTTCATGTCTAGTCTTAAATTTACACTCTGCATTGTACTTATACTGATGATGCCGACCCAAGGAAAATTGTAAGATACCTACTTAATATTATGTGAATGGTTCAACCCTACAACAACTACAACTAACGATTTTTATCTAGACAGCAACCACAAGACAAGATGAAATACACGGCAAATTTCTCATGTTTCTTGGCATTGCAAGACGAGCCTCATGGGAATCCATTCATTTTTTTGAATGACTTTTCAGAATTTTTTTTGGGGTTAGGCCACTTTCATAGGCACATGATGAACACTTATTAGAACAGGCTGGTGGTAAAGAACAGAAAAGTTGAAAAACAATATATATTCTATTTCATCCCACCATTCCATACTTTTTTGATATACGCAAGAGTTTTACATAAAAAAAACTAGCCATTTCGGTTTAATACTGCATTTTATTTCCTTGTTTTGCATGCTGTGGCTTTATCCTATCAAACACCTCACAGAATCCTTTTTGTATATTACTGAAATATTCAAGTGTAAATACCAATGAAGTGAAACTGACGTAATTCAACTCAGAGTAGGTAGCCTACACCCTACACGATTTATCAAAACCATTCTTTTATTGATAAAAAACGGCAGTAAACGTGCTTTTTCGCATTCAAAAAAAGACTCTCGAAACAGAAAATTAATGTACATTATCCCTACTTTAAGCACCTGTGTAAAACTATATAAGCTACAAAACCAGAACACATGTAGAATACCAACTATACCAATAATAAGATACCAACAACCGGGTAAATCTTATTGGTTGATAACTTGAAAAAGTTAAAGTTCGCCTTTAAAAGGCTGGTTTAAAACACATTAAATAAAACCAGAACAGTATGCCAGAGAAATACTTTTATAAAATATCTCCAACTGCCTATGCATGTTCATATATTATAACCTTTTGCTATCCTTGCTGACATCATGTCCATATATTTATGCGTATCGAGTTCACATCCCCTAGGGAGGGATGAAAGATGACAAATTGTTATGGCATGGTGCAATTAAGCCTGCATTTTTAACGTTTTATCAAGTCTACTTGATCAGAAAACTTTTTGATAAAATTAATAGTGCTGTTAAACAGACTTGTTCTGGCTGGACGTAGACTTTTAATGTATGTACTATGATCGCATTATTTCAAAGTAAGGTCAATTTGATAGAAAAAAAATCATTAAAAACGGTTACACCTTGGTTTTTGCAGATTTAATGCATATTGTTCAGTAACATGTCAAACATAATATAACGTCAGTTAATGTGTGCGTCGTATCTCTATCTTTGATAAGGTGAATGCTTGACATCCTTTCATTTTACGAGAAACTATAACAAAAAATGCATATCTGCCCCTTTTCTGCTGTGATTATCTCATTTAACCTTTTTTGCGGAAAGCTTATAACAGCTTGGTACGCTAATGTTGGCGCAAATTGCATGTATCCCAAGGGAAATTGGTAATTTCTTTATAGGTATCATCGGAAATCTGTTCATATATTTTCAATGATAAGACTACTTGAGTGCATGCTTCAATCATACAATACATACATACAAGTCTGCATATTGATAACACGAATCGCTTTCCTCTCCGTGTAAAAGTTTTCTCTTAAAAATAAGCAACAAAAGGATGTGTCAAAGTAAGGGAAGCTTTCAAAAAAATGAATGAAATATGATAGTATCATCATCACTTCTTCGTGTCCTTTCATAAAAGAGTTGTCATTACGGTGTCTCATTGTATTATATTTTAATAAGTGATAAGAAAAAGTTTCAAAAAACTACTCGTAGTAGTAAAAAATAAAAAAAAAATTGCCAAGTGAGTAAACAGTATGCACGCACGGGCCCATGATGAGTACGCAACAATAACATGTGCACATGCAGTTTTTATATGTATAACGTGCAGCCATGACCGACCTAGAAAGGCAAAGTGAGAGAGAAGAGGTGAAGTGAAATTGAAAAAAAAGAGTAAAATAGACTAGCTAAATTATATACCTATACATCTTGTGTTTTAGTAACGCAAGTTGCGTTTTACAGAGTTGTAAATTACAGCGAACTGATTATTATGTTATCTTCTAGAATAACTTATTTATGAATGACTTTTTAAAAAGAATTATTATTATATGAGATGGATATACATACATACATACATTCACATATTTTGTGGATTTGTGTGCAACATTGTTAACTTGGATGCGGTCGGAATGATTTTTCTTAATGTAAAAATTACACTCACGATTTTGAAGTATGCTCGGGGCCGTCTTCCTCATTCTTCTTTTTCCTTTCCTTGGACGGTAAACTCTTTTTTGGTTGCCATTCATATGATAAGTATCCATATGAAATGGCACAAATGAGTATCCAAATTGAGACCAGCCAAAACCACATCTTTCCCGATTTATAATAATTCAGTCACGATTTCAAATATCACTGATGGAAAACCAATTATATCACAGTAAAACTGATTGAAAAATAATTTCTTAATTCACTCTTTATACATTTATTTTGGCAATAATATCACAGAAAACAGAAGAACAGTCGGTAGTTCTAGTAGTGGTGTTGCTGAGAGGGAAGATTCATCGAAAAATTCATAGACCTCTTGCACAGCAACATGCTTTATTGTGCGAAAGGAATGATTTCTTCAGGAAACATAAAGACAAACTGTGGAAAAAATAGTGTTTAGACCGGCAGAAAAATTTCTATTTTTCACAGTGAGTATTTAATATCATAAAAATCTACTAGTTACATACACTTCACATGTACATAGGTAGAAAAACAAAACGTTATTTCCCGTCGATAAAAACGCGAGCTTTTGCTTTGCTGTGTTTGAAAAGGCACGGTTGATCTCACACCAATACAACAACCATTTTCACTTGGTATTCTTCATGAATAAACTATTCTTTTTTCGCTATGATTTACATACGTGCTATGGATTTTCGTGAACTTGTGAGGAATCAAATGACGTCTCAATTCCAGTTGATGTTGCAAGCATTCTCGTCAAGTTTGCTTACATGAAGAAGAGCAGAGCTTAAATGTATAAGAGCATAAAAATTCCTTCCAGCAAAAATATTCTAGTTATAAAAGCCGGAACAGAAAATAAGAAAAATAATTCTAGTCTTTTCTCATGCATGCCAATCTAGCATACACGTAAAAAGTCTACTTGCAAGTTGCAACACAATAATAATAATCGCACTCCCTTGAACTTTTGAGCATGGAGTATGGATGGAGTATATTATAGATATTTGAGCAAACAATAATATTGTGATTTCGTGTGTTCAATGAGCTGAAACTAGTGGTAATAATGGTGCATATCGTTAATAACCTGCATGGTTAGTTAGACAGACACACACAGGTGAGCAGTATAAACAATGACGGTGATCATGAGAAAGAAGTTTTAGTAAGTAAAGGAAGGAAGGCCGCTTTAGAATGATGATGATGACTTTTGCATCTTTGCTATTGCTTCTTACGAATACTGGGAGGATAATAGTGTCCATTAAAAAGAACGTTAACAATACCGCTGCTCTGCTGCGTTGCTGCTGGACAGGGAAAAAAAAGAAAATCCTTGGAGAATTTCCCCTATAAAAATATGCACATCTTCATAATATTGAAGACTTCACTAATGTTACTTTTTTATCGTTGTTTGATTCGTAGTATTGTAAAAGTTTAATAGACAGTGTACGTACATTATTGGTACACCACCAACACCACGACGGCACAAGCTTTGAACGTTGTATTTTACGACGTACAGAAAGAATGGTATGATGCAAGATGCGCGTCCCCTGCTTTTGCAATTAAACCATGTAAAAAGAAAAACGTACAAGGTGTTTTGTAACTAAAAAATAATTTTGTTATTTCAAAGCAGGCAAATCTGGGAGGAATTTTTTTGTCGCTTGAAAGTTACAACTTTCAACCTTCTACTATAGCTTGTTAATTGTTTTACTGTGATTTCGACATCGTTAACTTTGAGCGTTAGTTTTTATCATAATTCATCATCAGTCAGGGAGAGACTCGTGGAGATGAAAGAATGAAAAAATAATGATGAGATCAGATGTATTAAATGAATGACCAGTCATGTTTGTATTCGCGATAAAATTCGGTGTGAATCCTTGGCTCCTTGTGCCAATGTGAATGTTATCTTTTTATCTTCAATTAAACAAGCTAAAACTATGAAACTGACGTAATGAAAATATGGTCGTGGGTGTATTAATAAATTAAGATTACATATTTTTATGTTAAGCATAATATTACTACTGTCTGGAATATACAAAGAATTACGGTTTTTATACAAATGTACTTTTGTACATATATCTTTCAGTCTGCAACTATATTTATCAAAGCTTAGAGGAATAATAATAATTGATTTTAATCATGATTAAAGTTTTTTGGTATTTATCAACTGATGTGTCTGTTGACTGTGCTCAGCTATTTAACAAGAAAGGTTTATTCTAGATGAAGTATGATAAAGTATAAAATTCAAGTGAAGCATTTTGTGATATTAAATAACTGTTGAAACATTCTACTGATAAAATAGATGTAAAAAAGTGCAGATTATTTAAATTAAAAATGGTATTGAATAAAAATGTTTTATATGAGATAAAAAACACTTAATTAGTTTTGCAATTGATAAGCACATGTCACCAAACCATGTTCAATTATATTGTAGTTCTACTTTCTGCAAAAAAAAGAACACTCTATCTTTGCTTTATCATTTGATTCAGGGTCAGTCAGGTACTAATACTACTTATCAACTTATCAGCATAAGATAAAACTCGGTTAGGGTCAACAAATCCGGTGAATACCACCGACTAAACATACATTATGGATCTATGCGAAGAAGCAATTCAAGAGGAATTTTGTGTTGTCAGTAATTACAATACCCACGATCTGATGAGATAGGCTAATTGAATGTTTGGAGATTCTGGTGTTTAATCAATATTATAATACTTTTGTTGTCGTCCGTCACTGATAAATAATGTGTTGACTTAATGAAAAATGAGGAATCATTGTTACACGATGTTGCAACAATTGCAACTCATCATAAAATCGAAATGAACTGGATTTATTTTACACAAGGCTTTTCTGACATCTTGCGACTCTTTGCTGTAGCTTTCTTACAATATAGTAATGTTGAGTATCTCTTCATGTAGAGTGCACTCTGACTTACGGAACTCTGTCCACGCATAAAACTCTCATAACTCATAACCGACGGATCGAATTTTGCTTCTATTCTTTATCTACCGTATAACTTTATCCAACCACGGTTTCATTCATCTTTTGAAACCGAAAGTTGGATGAATGGGGCATCATATTTTGATGATGATCTGCTTTATTTGAAAAAACGAATTTATAAAAATGCTGGTGATTGGAATGAAATTAATGTAGAAATAACATAAATAAAATTTTGGTGGTTTTGGATTAGTTTAAATATAAAATCAAGGTTAGGGTAGAAATTGAGTAAAGCGAAATTCCAATTAAAAGTTTCATGTAAAGCTGCATTTGGAAAAGGTCCCGAGTCATCGGTAAAGGTAGCAAGATGTCTTTCTTTTTTTGTCCATTTTTATCTCACTTTTATCTTTATCACTACTACTATTGTAACATTAATGTGTTCATCTGTTGGAACTGGAAGCGATGCTGACAAAGCCAGTAAGTTTGTTTGAAGCAAAGATGACCGCTTTTTCTGGCTTCCCAATAGTATTCTACAGTCACGTTTCTCGACAAGTTTATATAAACTGCGAGATACCAAGAAGATCACTTTCACTATGTTTGCCTCAGAGAAATTGGCTACCCAAAAGAAGAAAAAAAAAAGACTCACAGTTTGTGATAGATATATACAATGACCAAAGTTTACAGTTTTTTCTGCCGTTTGATGTCTTCTCACGAATACGAAAATACACATACCAGTCCAGATATAAAGCAACTTAAAAAACTCTAGAAAAAGAAAGGCATTATAGAGACATAAGATTGTGTGAGTCTTGTTCTCTTAGAAAAATAGAGATAATGATGACTTTTCGAGATACTTTGTATCACAACCTGATTTTCTATTTACTATTTCCTCCGCGTATTTGTAGGAAACTTTGTACTCCACATTCAATACCCAGTAGTTGCTTTTTCGTGCGTGTTGCTTTGCTTGGTTTGTACACTGACTCCTTTCGTTTTGAAAGCTTTCTTCTTTCAAAGAGAGAAAGAGCAACAAAAATTCCCCGTTGAGACTTCTGTGGCTTCTATCATTTTCCTCCCTAGTAGTTTGGCGAAAAACGAAATGTCCGAGTGAAAACATGTAATTTTCAGATGTCCAGAGCGTAATTTTCTTCTTGAATGATCGGCATCATCTGGACAATGTGAGTTGTAAATAGATAAACAATTATCTTATTCAATTCTAGGGTATCATTTAAGGACTTTTCCTTAATGAGCCAACTATTCTCTCCTGCAAACAATATCATTCACGTTTCCAACGACAGGGACGTTCAACAACGTGACATTAAATACAAAGTTTACTGCAGCATATAAAATGGCATTATTTTGCTGGGCTAGCATATTATTGGCGATTTTTCTTTCTACATCATTTTGTCAAATTGCAAGTATACAATTATACCTACTCATGCATGTGTGCTTCCAAACAAATACAGCAAAAAGCATGTCATGCTTTCTTTTTATTGCAATTTTAAGATTATTTTCATTATTGAATCCTCTCGATTTTTTTGAATTACTGACTAAACATATTAAAAGTGATTAGGTACTCCATGCATACAAGTACAAAAGAGTGAGTACATGTTTTTGTAAATGACTGGTGTATACACACGTCACAGAACACAACTTTCTTTTCTCCTTTTTCGATCGTGCGAGAGAACAGTGTAATAGTGTAAACATATAATATTTCCCCAAGGTATTCCACTAAGCTTTCACTATTATTGAAAGAGCAGCAGCAGCAGCTTTTTTTCATTCTGTTTCTTTCCCTAAAAATACAGAAGTTTATTATTAGGTACACATAGGTATTCATGCAATGAGTCTACCAACAGTTTGCAACCAATTTTATGCCAAACTCCGTCAAAGCTTTTGATAATATTATTACTTCGTCATTTTTTTGGCTTCCCTTTCCTTTTCTCTGGTTTCATTTTCTCGTATAAAATCTTTAGGGAACTGTAATAATAGTCATGTCAGACGGTGTGTATGTGTGTGTGTGTGGGTTCGGCTTGGTATTATTATTCTCCTCCACCACAAATCCGCTTATGGCCACAAATTAATCAAAAGATGTGCATTTTATACTGTCGTATACAATGCTAATGCCCTTGTACTGAAGCATGGCGTGTAGTATTTATGATTTTTTTCAGCCATTTCATCATCACGAGAATGCCATATTAATATGATGAAAGGAAGTATTAAAACCAGTCGTTTATTGTGTGCATGTGTATGTGATGTATACCAACGATCAGTTATGTTTATTTTGAGTATTCCTGTAATTTTACCAATCTTGTAAGTTGGAATTTGGAGTGCGAGCATTATTTGTACTTGCAATCTACCATTTTTTTGTTTTGCTGTGAATGGAGACTAAAGCTTATTGGAATATTTTCGCAAGTAATCAAAAACTTGATAGGATGAGTTTCAGTTAAGAAAGCATATAAAATGCCATTAAATTAAGTATAATATATATTTTGTTCTGAGAAAATACATAAATATGTATGTGTAGATATCCTTATGTTATGTTATTTAAAACAAGTAACAAACTTGTTGAAGGAACCTGCATTACAACAACAGCATACTTGATTACTTCTGGAAATGTGTGAAAGTCGGTAGAGAACCTTGCATACCTCCATTATTTTCAAATTTTCACGTTCTCAACAGTAATGTTTACTTTAGATGTAGAAAAAATGTGCCGACTCATCCATCTCCCTTCGACGTACATGAAACCCGGTGCATGAAAAGTAATGTGACGCAAATTTGTTTACACTACAAAGCACTCTACATTAGAAAAAATATTCCAAGAATTTATATCCAGTACCAATAATTTACTTTTATCATATTATGCTTCCTCACAGTACATGTTTGGGACAACCGGAACAATCAGAATTGACATGTTCAGTGGGTGCCGATAAACAAAGTTATTAGCTTGTAGCTCAAGTTTCTTTTGCTAATGACACTGAAGTAAATTAAAGCTGCTTATATAACAAGATCATTAAGGATTACAATAACAAACTGTTTACATTTGTAGATATCTCTGAATAGAGTGCATGTGTAAAATCTAGATAAGAATGCGAAGGTGGCGAAGGATCATTAGTAGGGAAGGGTTGATCTCTTACGGAATTCCAATGCAATTTTACTTATTGCATCTCGTACACATAGTCATACTGCTACTAGATTCTTCACATTTTCAAATCATCTAAAGTTATTCTCATTTCTGTCTGCTTATTAAAATATGAACAGAACAATAATACTAAAACGATCATTTATCTAAATATAACTACAATTGATATCAGAGATTTTATGACTCTGCATTTAATCATTTTTGCTAAAAACCGAGACAATGAGCAGTTGTGGGTAAAAATTTCCTGTTTAAAAACATTTGGAACACTTTGGCAGAAACGTGTTTGCAGTTGGCAAGTACACAGAGCTACTGCTAGCCCAACAACTTTCACTGAGCGAATTGCCCCGTTTTAAACATTAAGCGAATAATTTGGGATAAAATGATTTTTTATTTCCCAATTTTTCAATACACAGAACGTGTTTATGGAATGATAAGAGCAAACGATGCTCCATAATATATCGTCACGAGTTCATTCAATACAAAATCATTCTGCATTTTCATTTATCAACACATGTCCGTGTTGCTTGTTGAGAAATACAAGAAGCGGAGTAAGATCTTTGTTGTGATAAACTGAAAGCTGATCTGTGTATGATTCTCTAACAACGTACCAAATGTATTATTGTGGTTCAATTGAAATGTATACATTCTCTAAGCTGTTCAAAACTGCATACATGGGTTGTTTTTAGTCAAACGTTTATGAAAAACGGAAGAGGTACTTTATACGCATAACAATAATACTGCACTTCTTTAAACCACGACAAGCACCATTAGAAATTTTTTCTCACTCCCTCTTCATCTCAAATTTCAAATATGAATCGATATTACTTTACAAGCTTTCAGTTTTCTATTTCGTCTAAACTGTTATAAAACTCCAACAAAATACAATTCGTACCACTTCCTTTTAGAATTAACGTTATTATTATTTGTAGTGTGTCTACTGAATACCTTATACAAAAATGAGTTGCTACAACAGACAGTTAGGGAAATAAAGTTTTTGCCTTCCATATAGGCATATCCACTTCTCCTAAACAAGTTTGCTTGAAAAGGCTATCAAAACACTTCTATCACACCTTTTTTTTATTTTGTCCCTTCCACTTTGGAAAATTGAAAGGGCACGAATGATTGTAATCGACATTGTGAATAAATTGCCAGCTTTCAAAATATTTTCGTCTCTGTCTTTGTCCACATGATAAAAACTGATTGTCGGGTATAAAAACGATTTTTGTCACAGAGAACCAGAACCGCCCAAAAGGATGCAGGCTAATTGTAAAGAGAGTGTTCATATTTACAGTGTATGCGTATCATTATTGTTATTGCTTCATCTGTTGGGTTGCACCGATGGATGATGGTGAGATCAACATCTCTTATTTTTTTATTCTAGTTATCACGATAACTTAATTTTTAAATTAGTACTTTTATTCTGTATATTAGAGATCAAGTTCATGTCATATGGCTTGGAATCTTGAAAAAAGGGTAATTACCACAATAATTGGGTGTTTTAGCTCAGGGTGCCCTTTTATTATGCATTTATCAAGTTCAAATAATGCATGCATTCTATTTGTGACAGTTTTAATGCTGTGAATAGAAACGTAATAATAAAAATGAGTAGTTAGAATAATTATACAGTTTGCTGGATGATCTCATTCTTTAATATTTTGAAGCTTGGCAAATATTTTTTAACAGTATGGATGCAGCTTTAACCTCATGTTTTAAACCCGTTTCCTACGTACGAATTTGTATTGTTGTTGTTTTTGTTATATTCAACACGAAAATCGTTGAAAACCTGCGTAGGTCCAGTTTTTCTTTATGTGTAACGAAAAGCATAAAAGCATTAAATTATATTATTTTTATCGTTATTTGTGTATCAGCGAGTAGTGTTGGTGTATGATTCGCTGTTAGCAAAAAATTACATGCAATATTTTTGTCAGTTTTGTCTATGGGATTTTCAGCATTACAGTGAGCAGATGGACTAGTAGGGTATTTATTTGTTTAAATAAATTTTCTCAATGATATTGTATAGCAGTAATCATTTTTGACAGGAGAGTTGAATGACAATTGAACAATTGTCACTTTTCCTTTATTCTTATTTCCATTCTGTTAAATAAGTACTCAAAGGCTTCTCACTCGTTTCTGACCACTTATTTTTCTTCAGTATAATTCTTGTGTCAAAATCATTGTATTGTGATGCCATTGCCTTTTACACAGTAGAAACCGTGAACAGTAACCATTTCGGTTGATCTTCAAACTAAACGCTGTACATATTTACAAATATCGGATAATCGAAACTGATACGAAATGAATGAGTAAATAGGAATAATACTTCAGAAAGATGAACAAAAGACAAATCCTAGCACTGATGAGTTGTAAATAGGTGCTGTTTTATTTGCAACGGGGCAACGGGTGCTTGTCAAAATATTTACTTGGCACACCTTTTCATTGATGGCTGCATCATATTTTTACAAGGTTGACATCTGCACAGGGTTTGTGTTCAGTGTCACTGTTGCTCATGTTGAATATAAAATGCATGGATATTTTGTAGCTGTAAAGTTTTATTGAAAGCGAAGAAAATATCAAACATTGTGGAGGGATCCTACTCGACTAACTCGACTCGCGACATAATATATTTACATACTACATTGGCAGTAGTGGTGCTACAATTCAACGTCACTAGAATTTTAAAATTGGTATGAGTTATCCTGTCCGACCAGAAGTTTCACACGCAAGTAGGAACAGTGTAAATATCGAAGTAAAGTTATGTCCTGAAACATAATTATATGAATAAGTTGCTCAATTAATCATTTGATCAACCATTGCATGTGAACTGCATACTGCAGATCAAACATTGTGGAGGGATCCTACTCGACTAACTCGACTCGCGACATAATATATTTACATACTACATTGGCAGTAGTGGTGCTACCATTCAACGTCATTAGAATTTTAAAGATGGTATGAACTATCTCACTGCATAAAAGGTTTCATACTCAAGAAGGAACAGTGTAAGTATCGAAGTAATGTTATGTCCTGAAACATAATTATATGAATAAGTTGCTCAATTAATCATTTGATCAACCATTGCATGTGAACTGCATACTGCAGATCGTTTACCGTTAATAATACGTGATTTTGACCTATACGGGATGCTTCCAATTATTTCCTGTATGTACTTTTAATATTGAGGCACAATAATGAGGAATGTTTAGGCATTGTGCTATGACGTAGGATGATTTGGACCTTTTTACTTGTAAAGTAGTAAAAAAGTATAGATTTGTTTTATTTAAAAATACATATAATTCGGTAGTAATTCAACATTCAAGTAAGTAGTTCATACTTCATAATGTAACTTTTACCCCACCATAACGAAAATATATGTACGTACAGAAACCATTCATGATCATCAAATCGTCCAAAAAAGGAACAAGAAGTTGGCGACAGCATCGTAATAGCATCATCTCTGCCACTGCGAAGCGAGTGAGAAAGAAAAAGAAAAAAATAGTGTAAATATACACCACGGCACAACACAATAAGAAAGAAAAAAAGATAAAATGGAGAAACGAAAATAGCCTGCAGATAATGGGAATTCTCACACATTCAACAACACAACCCAAGATTTCGGGATGTCTGCATGCATACAAGTATATTATAACAAGCAAAAAGCACACACTCTCTCTCACAACACTAAACTAACAGTCATTCATGTTTTCTGTTACTCTGCCTGTTATGTTTTTCTGTATACATCGTATTGTCGTGTATACATATTTTTTGCTTGGTTGGTTGGTTGGTGTTACTAGTTGGTTGCCCATCGGCAGGGTTGGGCGTGACGACCTCGAACAGGACGGAGAAAGACCTAGTAGTTTGGACCAATGGTGAATTACGAGAAGGAAACCAACCTTTTCACTTTTCAGAGCTTTGCTTACTGCTCTCTCTCTCTCACTCTTACACATACAGTTACTCAACTCACTCGTTCCTTGTGTGTGTGTGTGTCTTTTTGTGTATATTATAAACTTTATGTACTTACGTCTCTCCCTCTTTCCTGTCTTCCCCCTTTTTTATCCTTTTGTGTTCCTCTCTCTTTCTTTTTTTCACCATCTCCTTTGAATCACTACAAAACTATCTTTCCTGATATTTGCAACTGTATACTACCAAATTATATTTTTATAACATCACACCAACACATCAACAGCAGCAATAACAACGACTGCTACTACTGAAGTTACTTTTTTTTACAGACAGAAGCCTTTGTATGATACACATCTTTACAATACTGACTGTATATTATGTTTTGATTATTATGCCTGTATCTCTTCTACTCCACAAGCAAGTAGGTATCAAAATATTTCTTTGAGGTTTTTTTGGTCAACATTGTACTAGTACCCGCATTATATATAATCGCAGGAACATGCACACGGCATTATTATTATTACTTAGCAAATATGTTTAGCTGTAAGCTCTCACAGAGAAGCTTTTCATCAACTTTTTCTTTAGGAAAAAAACGAAGACTTTACTTACTCCGAGTCGCAGAGTCACGATGCCTCATGAAATGCTTGCGTCCTTGTGTTGTTGGTTCGTGCAAGTTTGAAAAATGTAATCTGCGACAGCGGAGGAGTTATTTCTTTGATGATGATAAAAGTATCATATATTCTCCTATTTTTTTCAAGATAAAAAACAAGTTTTCGCCATCAACAACAGCGTTGTCGGGACTAGGGATGTGATGATGATTATGATGATGCTTTTGTGTAAATACGTTTACCCTCAACCAGCAGTCTCCCGAGTTTTGTGTGCTCAATGAAACCTTTGTAAGCAACATGCATGGGTATATCACATATATGATTGCCTCCCCCGGTAATATTATGATGAAGCATGAAAATTATATAAATGCACGAAGGTACATAATGTGTACATAACAGAAAACATTTATTTTTATTTGGTGTTATGTAGTTTTTTTTTCTCTGCAAAGAAACTGCTAAAACATGATATATTTTTTCTTTTTTTTATCCTTTCACCACCACCACCACATTACTTTTTCCCTTCAGGATCCAGGATTTTTTTTCCTTTCTGCTCTCAAGCTAACAAGAAACTTTGTGCTTGTGTGTGTGTGATGTATTTAGAAAATCGTGCTCCTTTCTTTCCTGGATTTATACGTACACAACTGAATTACATATTTTGTTGCATTGTATGAAGATGCTAGAGAGGAAATTGAGAAGAAATGAGTGTGTGTATCTCTACACACACTTCCCTCTCTCTCTTTCTGCTTGTATCATAATGGATATACAAAGCAAGTTAGTTTTGTAGAGTGATGGCAAATATTTTTTGACAAAATTTCCAAGGCGCAAGCCAACAACTCGACATTGTATGTATTCAGCACACACACACACTCATGATGATGAACAAGTTTTGTTATGTTCTGTTGGTTTGTATCACAGAAGAATACTTGTACTTTACACTGACATTCAATGTTTTCTCCAACAGCAGCAGCAGCTAGAACACAGTTGCAGCATTCAGCAATACACAGAAGCAGTAGTGGCAATAATCACCGTCTGCCTGATCCTCACTTGAACAAGATTCGTTTTCGCTTGAAACTGGAGATCCCTGTGATGATACAGTGAAAACCGTGATCTCTACTTACAACTATACCTACAAAGTGGATGACGATATTCGAGCATATTATGAAATTGTAATGAAGTTTTCATATACTTTGCTACTACACAAGCAAACGAGAAACAAGATAAAAAAAGAGACCCTTTTCACTGGATTCATTAAGCACACAGGGCATGTAGGTACACCGTTCTGTTGCTGCTGCTGTTTCTTTACTACGCGATCGCGATCAAATTATTGATGATAATAAAGCGTAACCCAAAAATGATGACTTTGTGTAGGTACTTACATGCATATATATACAGCAGAAGCAAACTACCAATTTTCAGTCCTCCATCCCATAAAATTTCAATTCTACAATGCACTATTTGTATTTTCGTTTACAACAAAGTAAGTAAAGCAAGAGAAGGAGGCAGGCCAGCTAGGCACGCTTTGTTAGAAATTTGTGTATTCATTCACTACTACTTCACTCATCATAATACACAGAGCTCTTGCTACACAATACAAAATGCTCGTTGCTCGTCCCTCTTCCCTTTTTTCCATTCATCTATATTACCTTTCTATTGCCATGCACAGATAATGGAGATGTATATAGACTCAAACAAATAACATTTTCCTTTGGCTTATCATAAACTTTACTCTTCACAGAGAGAGAGAGAGAGAGAAAGAGAAAGAAGAGGTGGAGTACAACCAACTGAGCGAATAAGTAGCATGTTATGTCTTATGTTTTGTTGTTGTTGTTGTTCTGCAAGAGTAGTAGTGAGACTTCACTGGCCTGCTCATAGAGAATCTTTGGCAAACGATATTTGTCCTTTGGTTGGGCATCACTCGTCTCGTAAAAAATACGGGTCTTCTCCATGTTTTTGTATTTGTTTGTTTGCGATTAATACTTGAAAGATTTGTTGCTAATAAATAAACTTATTACTACTGCTATTGCATCTTTCGGATGTCTTTTGCGTTTGATCGGCAAGTGTTTGAAGACAATTGAGTGCCAATGGTTCAAGTGCTCACTGACAATCACAGTGAAACAATGTCTTCAAATTTATTAGAAAGAAAGTGATTTTAATGAAATAAAACTAAGAAGAGTAGAGTTTTCTTGAGAAAAATAACGTTTTATATTTGAAACATGTCATCTTCTGGAAATCCTCTTCCTATACGAAATCCTTTCCCTTCAGTGTCCGCATCATCTTCAACTAGCCAGCAAAATCTTTCACAATTACCTCCCCCACCTCCACCACCAGTAGGAGCTTCAGCAGCAGTACCAACAGCAGCACCACCACAACCACAGTCAACTCCAACAATGAACGTTGGTCAGAATCCTCCTCAGGGAATGCCAGTACAGATTCCTGGAGGTGGCTTGCTTTCCCCTGCTACAGCATCCGCTTTGGAACATTATCGGCTTACACAGCTTTATCAGTATGCTATGGCTGCAGAAAGACTCCGTGTCCCACCGGGTTCGTTTATTCCACAAATTCCTCCTGGTTTGCGACCAGAACTTGCTCCCCTCTTTTACGGCCCGTACTGTAGAATTGATCCCAGACTTGCGGGATTGTGTAGAGCTGTAATAATTTAAACTTTCTTTGTTTTCATTCCATTCATACCGACATATCGACTTTATTTCTTTAAAATTCCAAACTTCTTGGCGACCTGCCTTCCTTCCTTTTTTCTTGACATTTGAGTTCAAGTTCTAAAATGTAACCATTTCCATTTATTCTGTGAATAGGACACTACTGGGCTATTCATCCTGCAAATGTGGATGATTTTACAAAAGGCGACTTTAGACGACGTAAGGCACAGAGAAAAGTTCGTCGTCACATGGGTTTAGCGGTAGATGATGATGATTCCCCAAGTCCACCACCAGCATCACCTCCCCCTGTGTGGCAACATCCCCACCATCCTCTGTTTCATCCAGGAGGCCCACATCCCATGGGAAATCCCATGGCACTTGCCGGAAGTCCTCCAAACCATGGACTTGATCTTCCAGCAACTCTATTTGGGCTTAGTGCAGCTGCTGCAGTTAGTCTATCCGGCAAAGCACCGCAAGAACCCAATTTCCATCACCATCCCATGAGTTCTACCTTGTTTAACAGAAAACGTCAATTTGATGTTGCATCTCTTCTTGCCCCAGAGAAGGAATCTTCTGGTGGTGCTGTCTCTCCAAACTCTTACAAAAGTGATGAGCAAGATCGGGACCAAAGCTTATCAAGTCCAAGTCCACCTCCTGGGTCTGAGCGGGCTTTCAAACGTTCGAAAGCTTATAAAAGAGCTGTGGACTTTGCTACAAGACATGAATCCTCTGACGATGACGATGAAAGCATTGAGGTTACTGATGACAGCGGTATTAACAAACAGACCCATAATCATCACATTTTGTCTAGAAAGTACATTACTGGCAATGATGACAATGATGAAATTATTGCTGAAAACAACGAATCCGATAAAGTCAATCATATCACGGAACCGACCGGTCAGGATAGCGATAGCTCCAGAGAGGCCAGTCCTCAAGTACACACAACCAGCGCACTCAAAGACAAAAGCCCCAGAATGCATAGGATGGGGCATCGTGAAACACGCAGCACAGACGAGGAGGACTGTAAGTCAATCAACTACAGCTTGCCACACACCATGAGCAACAGATCCAGCTTTAGTCATAGTCATACACACAATATTCTTAGCAGAAGTGATAGACTTTCCTCACACAATAACAACAACACCGTTAACGATCATAATAACGGCAATGGAGAAAGTAGCAATGTTGACAATGAAAATGTTAGCTCGTCTACCAACAACACGGGAATATCATCACAACCAAATAATATGCACTTGTCAAATTTGCCAATGCTTAACCAACAAAATCTACTGAATCATACTGGTGGTTTACCTCCATTAGAACTACTTCAAGCTCATCACCTAGCTCAGCAGCAGCAGCAACAAAGTCAACAGAATCATCATCCACACCAAGTTGGTGGTGGAGGTGGCAGTCAAGGTCCTCCTCCTCCTCCTGTCGGGTTTCCGTTTGCTATACCAGGTGGACCTCAGTTCCTCCAAGGAAATCCTTCTTTAGCGTCACTCATGCTATTTTCATCAAAGTACAGAGAACTAACAATGAATGCGGCAGCTATGAAACGACCTCAGCCATAAAGCTAAATAGGTACTTAATTTGTAAGGATTACACAATTAGAAATACAAGCAAAGATAGAAACAATACAGTATTAATATCAAGTCTAGTTCCAGTGATTTATATGTGATGACTTAACTATTGTTAGATGTTACTTACGAATAAATTTAACTTATCCAACTTACAATGCAACTGATTTATCATTATCAATCACCTCTAAGGCATTATTTTTTGCCATAATGTTTTTTAAACATCCTCGAGACGAGATTCATACAAAATGCAATTTCATATAGTATTCCATACCTTATTATGCTTTGATATCCATCAAAATATTTATGACGAATTCATGCATGTAAACTTTATAGAAAATCATTAAATGAATAAATCATCAAGATGAAAATTTTCAGATGCTAATAGTAATGTTTTGCTATCTATTTATTACATTTACTATCACCATTTTAATTGACCATGTCATCAATGTCATCTTCACTCTTTGTAGCAATTTATGAGACGATCATATCAAAATATGTAAGTAACTTATCCAACTTACAATGCAGCTGATTTATCATTATCAATCAACTCATAGACATCATTTTTCGCCATAATGTTTTTTAAACATCCTCAAAACCAGATTCATAAAAAATGCAATTTCATATAGTATTCCATACCTTATTATGCTTTGATACTACGTCTGTTACGTTAAAGAACATCAGTATCCATATCCATCAAAATATTTATGACAAATTCATGCATGTAAAATTTCTAGCAAATCATTAAATGAATAAATTATCAAGATGAAAATTTTCAGAGGCTAATGTTAATGTTTTGCTATCTATTTATTACATTTACTGTCACCATTTTAATTGACCATGTCATCAATGTCATCTTCACTCTTTGTAGCAATTTATGAGACGATCATATCAAAATATGTAAGGAGAACAAGGACGCATTCATGAAATTTATTTTTTAGAGCAAATTCCGGGAAATAGTTAAATGTAGACAGAATAGAATGATAGCAAATGTTACATAATGAATGGAATAGAAACAAATTCCTTCATATTTGTTTGTTTGAGTGCGTTGTGCTCTGAAAAATAAAAGTTAGAGTAATGATGGTTGATGCATAATAGCACGTGGTAAATTTCACTTAACGGATCCAAATCCGCATTGTCACTTTTCTTTGAATCCATTTTCTTTCCTTTTAAAATTTCAATGTCGCAATATCTAGATTAATTTAAAAACAAAGATGATTACCCAATGCAAATAATACATTCATACATATTTTTAAAACACAAACTTTCAAAACAGGCCTAACTGGCAGGTGACAGCTTGTGTTCTTTTTTCTTGGAATCACATCAATTTGATTATTATTGATGTAAGGGAGTATGAGCACAATTTCATGTTGAAATAATTTTAGAGAGGCGCATTTTAAACGGTTTAATTGAGTGGCAATAATTTATTTGTTCACCAACTCCAAGTCCACCACGATACAAATTTGTTATGTACTATGTGGTATGAAATACATAGCAGCGTTATGAAAGATGTAATCAGCCTTTGCCTTTATCAACTTTATTAACAAAAATGCACACTACAGTAATAACTGCAGCATCATTCAAAAAACTGATATAATTTCAGCCATCAAATTTGTATTTGATTGTATCATATATATATTTTATTGCAATTTGACAACAAAAATACCGAAACCGTTGGTTTGAGACTTTATTAGAAGACACACTCTTGTGTTCTTTTTTCTTGGAATCACATCAATTTGATTATTATTGATGTAAGGGAGTATGGGCACAATTTCATGTTGAAATAATTTTTGAGGGGCGCATTTTAAACGGTTTAATTGAGTGGCAATGATTTATTTGTTCACCAACTCCAAGTCCAACACGATACAAATTTGTTATGAACTATGTGGTATGAAATACCTAGCAGCGTTATGAAAGATATAATCAACCTTTATCAACTTTAACCAAAACGCAGACTACAGCAATAACTGCAGCATCATTCAAAAAACTGATATAATTTCAGCCATCAAAATTGTATTTGATTGTATCATATATATATTTTATTGCAATTTGACAACAAAAATACCGAAACCGTTGGTTTGAGACTTTATTAGAAGACACACTCATGACTGATCGTGTAATCATTATTCATCTCATCGTTTCTAATAAGTACATGGTGCATTACGTTACATTTCTCCGATATGTCGGCCTCTTTGATACAGTTGTGTTTCGTCTACGAACATGATATTGTTAGAGTACGGAATAATTCAAAATCTGATCCATTCTATTATGTGGATGATTCAACCAACGTGACCGGAAGTTGGAATCGGATAATATTTATAGTTATATCATCCTGACAGTATATTCATTGATATCAACGAAACTCTATATTATTTTCCTACTTGTGATTTCTTCTGAAATTCCGATTCTCGGTACAAACATTATATTAGATACATTTATTCAAAAACTTTATGGCTCCTACAAATTGGCTGTGGATTTTTTTTCAAGATCTCATTCAAAAATACAAAAGGTTTCTCCCACTCGTTTATCATTGTTAAGATTTTTTTCCCGACTAACTCTAACTGTATATTACAGTTTTCCAATTTTGTTCAAAGCCTTCCAAAAGCTTGAAATATAAAATGTAATTCGTTTTCTTCTTCTGATATATTTTTTCTTCATTTTTTTCCAAATCTAGACATCAGTTTGATTTTTTTATTGTGAAGTCTAGCGTTTGCTCTTTCAACTTGGAACGATTCAATTGTCTCTCGATTTTGTCTGCTGCTAAATGAACTCATGCTGTTCAGAGCTTCCCCTTACAAATG
>JAHZMZ010003817.1:0-11423 GCA_027743805.1 Lepidocyrtoides sp. E14 | reverse complement strand
GTAGGCTTCAATCCACAGCGTATTTATAGAAATGCTTATGAATGGGCCAGTGTTTGTTTAAAAAAGAAATATCAATACAAATCAAGACTGATATTAATGCTTAATTATTCCCACTAGATTATATTAACGACTGTAAGTAAAAACCTGTGATTATAATATACAATGCCAATAAATCAGTAAGGATCGTGAACGAACAAATTACATTAATGTCGAAAAATTGGCTGAGTAAGCAAGCATAGGTTTAACATGATGTAAATACTTGCTGATTAAATTCATGAATTTAATAAGACGTGCTAACAAAGAAGTCCATTTTATTTATGGCAGTATGACTACCAGAAACACATTGTTGATGGTTTTTAGCATTTTACTTGTTTCTGCACTTCAAATCAGAAAATATAGTTTTACGACGGCAACGTTGCATGGTTCAATGACTTTTTTCAATGCTTCTATCCCAAACTTTGACATTAAATTTAATACTTTTGTAGCTTCACAAACCCATTATTTTGGAGCAATGAAATGTCTTGCATGTACCGATGTAACATCAGCAACGCACATTACATGTTATATACATACACAGTATAGGTATGTACGTGTATATAAAAAAGTTACTGAGTTATTATTGGTTCCGATTTCCAATGCATTGATTACCTTTTATCCATCCCATAAAATTTGGGTTAGATAATGCTTTTTATTTTCCTCACGTAAGCCCAAAGCTTACAATTTGGCAATTTGAAAGAGCGAGCAACTTTTTCAGTATTTATCTGTTACATTTTATATGTATATTATAAAAATCCCTAATTTTTTAGTATTAGTATGTAGTGTTCGTTGTCAATGTAATAAAATAATGAGAGTAATCAACTATGCAGTGGTATGAAAATGCCTTTGCTCTCTATTTTGTAACAATTAGCAGCAAAGGTCAACAAGGACAAATGAAATAATTTTTTGAAGTCAAATTATTGTTGCACAAACAGCAATCACAGAAATATTCGTGAGGCAATATTCTCTCATGACTTACCTATTGTAGTCAGGTTATGACTGACTACTTTTGATGATATCACACATCAGCTTACTGGATTATAATAATGATCTTCAACTGCGACATACTATCGTTATTATCATCTCTCCCTTTTGTCGTAGCAATAATGCAACCTCACCTCTCGTCACCTTCAGGCTAACCTTGACTTTGATATTAGGTACCATAGCTTTTCTATTCGAAAGCAGTACATCGAAGACACTATAATGGACTGCATTATGTTGCAATAATAATCTTGTTGTATAATGTACCTACATCCGTTGTTCATACATATTTTTGCAATGCAATGATGATGACTTGAATATACAGACTCATTATTTTTATACACAAAAATTGTATTGTTGTTGTGGATCTAGTAAACATTTTGCATAAAAGATTTACGACGAGCTTAATTAAGGTGTGTGGTGGCACGTTATCCAGTGCGAAACCACACTCGGTGTACGGTTCAAGTTATGCAACCCCAAAAATATCATAATTCATAGCGAGGAGCGAGGTATATTATATTTTAAAGATTTATGTTTCTACACAGATAAAAACATTATGCAAAGTGAATTTTCATTGTTTAGGAGAAAAAATATTACGCAGAATGAGCGTTAGGTAGTTGTCGTTTCTTGGTGTGTTCTTTGACTGCTTAACGAATATGTATGTGATGACTACTAACGTCATAGAAATATAGAGGTGTGTGCGTTCTTTCGCTCATATAACAACCACTACGCTTGTAAATGCTAGCACAAAGCTTTGGCTTCGCCCCTTGTTGTCTGTCTCTGTTACCTACGTAGCTTTGCATTTCATTGTTTAGGAGAAAAAATATTACGCAGAATGAGCGTTAGGTAGTTGTCGTTTCTTGGTGTGTTCTTTGACTGCTGAACGAATATATATGTATGTGATGACTACTAACGTCATAGAAATATAAAGGTGTGTGCGTTCTTTCGCTCATATAACAACCACTGCGCTTGTTAATGCTAGCACAAAGCTTTGGCTTCGCCCCTTGTTGTCTGTCTCTGTTACCTACGTAGCTTTGCACAGGTCAAGCACAATTTTATCGGATGACATGTCGTGCAAAGATGCACACACAAAATTAATACCATCATCATCATTGTGTGTTTTTTAGTTGTCGGCACGGCACGGCACGAAGTATAACAGCGGCGACAACATTAAAGACCTACCACCACTATTTTCTGAAAGTTATTCACACAGCACGAGGTTCGTCTCGACCTCCGCCACAGGCATAGCAAATCAGATTATTCGCATACAATTTACATTAACATACGTGTCTCCATCTTTGGCAAAAACAAAGGGCTTGTTTACTCCAATGAGTGCGTGTAGTTTGTTAGCATAAGATTTTGAAAAAAAATTTGGCATGTGAGGAGTGAGGACGATGAACGTGAGGGTGCTGTAAAAAAGCATTGTTATTTTTATTGGCAGTTTGAACCAAGTTCAACTACTACTGGTGAAGTTTTGTACAAATTATGGGTGACACTGACTTTTGTGAATTCAGAAAAAGTTCAAATACCTAGTTGGGTTATTGGCATAATGCAATGATGAATTTGAAACTATTTTTGTTGTAAAATAAGTTGCCAACGAGCGATCAGTGACGTGAGAGAATGTGACTTTAGAGATGCTAAAAATCAAAACATAACTAACATGTTTTGAGGGCTGGAATAAGCAGAGCTCATGTATCGTTCTAAGCGATCTTAGACTATAGGTTAGACTGGATCTAAACATGCTTGTCCTTTTGCGTTGCGTTCTTATGTTTCCAGCATCACTGAGGGGTCTATTTTCATCTACTCGTCATTATATTAGGTATTTAGTATACGTTTTACCTCTTTGTTACACAGCAATAGCATAATGTTCCACTGCAACCACTAATTGGCCATTTCACAACAACTATTTTAGTGCTAATTTTACTCTCTTAGTGCAATTGGATTATTTGCATCATTTTGCTTACCTACTGGTTACATAATATAAGTTAATATTAGAATATGACGCATGACAATGCTCACTCGCCCATTTTTAAACATTTTCTAAAAAGGTGTGTACATCATAAATATCATCTTTAGTCTTTAGCTAGTTTCCTTTGGATCAGTCTGGTGAAAAAAAATGACACAGTACACGTGTCGTGGGTGGCTCACCATTAATCACTTAGCGTGAAAATGCTTTACAAAAGGCAAGGCGTCAAATATGTTGTTTATTGGCAAGTGACGACAAGAGTATGGCGTTTAATATTCATGAATGCAATGCAATTTTATCGTAGTCACTATCGGTGTCCAGTGCTAATAATGCTCCGACCCTACCAAGTTCAGTGAGCGTGAACCGCAAAACATTTTACTTTCTTCGGCATCTGTTTCATTCGTTTCAATTACCGTCGCCAGTAAATTTTCAGGTAGAGAGCCAACTACACAATAGAAGTAGAATTGAACTCAGCGATTTCTGAATTTTAACAGACAGTGTCAATGCATGTTTTTTATTCAAAATGCTCTTCACACTGTAGAAAGTAGGTATGTATAATGTACGGCTAAAACTTAAGATTCAGCGCAAGACGGAGTGATTCGTCATGGCAATCTTAAAGTGGGCTATTTACTACCGTCTGTAGTAAAGTATGATGTTTCTCATGTAAAAACTAAACCGCTTTGTACAATTTTTAAATTTGCCTATTTGTTTTTCACTTGCACTACTACACCCTTGATTTGGATGTTGCCTGATACACCAAAATTTCATTGCCGAAAAGTAAGTCAGCCAGCCTCCGCACGGTTTTCGTTTTTAGTATTACACATTATTTTTTTCAAATCACTCAAAATTAAACTGAATACATACAATTGCCTACCTATACTCGTATAACGAACCAGAAAAAAATAGTTTATTGTAATGTATATACTTTTTGCTACATAAGCATTTGCGCTTGTACAATGTACTATATACACTTTACTCTCACTCGCTCAGCATCAGTTATGTTTTAGGTAAGTAGGAAAAAGGAAGATTTTACAATAAGAGAAGTCATAATCATAACTTTTAATAGAGGATATTTTTATCTGAGCACAAATTTAAAACAAAGTAACGATAATCCATTAGGTTTTGATGTGCTCGCAAACTTCGACATGCTGGCTTCAATACTCGAATTTTATTATTAAAAAATTCGTTGGGGCAATTAAGCATTAGGGCCACAGAGTATTTGCAAAGCAGTCTCTATCTTGCTTTAGCATTAACAACAATGGCACCTACATTCAATAAAAGAATCCCTTTTTGCTTCAGCCTCATCATGATTCATTATGATATGCTTGCTTGATAGTGTGTATAATAACGATGGAAGATGCACCCGAGAGACTTGTACTTTTTTTAAATTCTGTATAATAATAATATGTCTATATCTCTGTTTTAACTGTGCGTTTCAACGTAAAAATTACATAAATTAGTAACTTAAGCACGATATTTTTTGTACGTGTACGTACCTACACAGTGCCTACCTACAGTCTATTAGTTGCCATTACAGTCTCATCTTCATTCATTTTTTTGCAAAGCAAGGTGACTTTTTAAAAACTCGAAGATGGAGATGAGCTCTTGCTGGTAGCAAGTCGCACAGCAATTTTATTACCGGTAATGAAATACCTACTTGTACATTTATGTAGTCCTTCCACGCGATAGCAGTAAAGTGATGCATGTAGGTACACTTATTATTGAGGTGCCCTGCAAAGAGACGCTTATTACCTCTTTTACTTATTGTTAGAGAGGAATAGAAAGGCATAATTTTAAGCAAAAATATTCACGTTTCTAGATTTCCCTTGAAATTCCATTTGTCCCACCTTGTAATTCTACGACTTACCGTGCTGATAAACTAATATTTACTGTTCCTTCTGACTGTGAAATTAGTACAAGAACACGAAAATGTGCATACATACTCACGTTAAATTATATTATTTCAAAAAGATTATGCTCAATTTAAAATTAGTAGAACAACAAGCAGTACTTTTTTATTTTCATGGCAAGCCATTTAAACTACATTTATGCGTACTGCAAAAATATATACGAAGGAGACTTTACAGATTGCAAAGTAATTTCAAGTAAAAATGCAAGTACATTTGGGTTCAGTAAATATGAAAATTTGGGAGTAATCAGCGATTGTTATCATTAGGGCTAAAAATACATGAGGAAGGATGAAGATGATAAGGAGCGACAATTGTCCTTTCGACAATTAAATTTAGAGCGTGTTTCAAAACAACGCGGCGAACTAATTCAATGTATACTTCTTCACACTAAGCGTTTAGCATGACGGTACGAATTCATAATATGAAAGGTACACGATATTGTGCATATGACGTACAGGCAGATTAAATGCTTGCTATTTACTCTATTGTTCTTTTTGTGCCGATTCATCATCTAAAATTTTTAAGACAATTTTCAAGCTTTTCTACATCGAATGTTTGAAATTGCAAACATTAGCAGTGAATTTCATGTTGGCCTTGTAGTGCATTGTTTTTTTAGCAAATATGGTACTTTCTGGCAACAAATGGTAGATACATCGGCATAATTTAACAATTTATATTTGCTTACTAACTACTGACGGATTTAGACTAGTTCTTTCTATTAGAACTAGACTCTTGAGACTTGAGAGTGATTTCATTTGGAAAATTGGAACAATTCAATTGGACAAACTACTGATCATATGTATCCCGCATACATAGGTAACCAAATAAAACTGTGTACTCCCACTTGTCGCCTGAAAATTCATATGATGAAGGCTGCTCCATAATGTTACGATTAAAGATATTTTGTCTAAAAATTAACTGCATTTTTCAACTTGGGCAATTATTGTACGTACTTATTATGCCAACTTTGAATCCATCAATTAGTACTACAGTTTTTGGTTATTAAAAACGTAAGAACGTACCAATAGAAGAGTATTTATTTCAAAAAAATCCTTACAATAATATTTTGATATTCCTTATTCGTATCTGAAGTGTGCACGTGCAAGTTTAGATTTTTTACGTTTTGTTTGTTCGTGAATTTGTACCCACTCATTTAAGGAACTTGAGGAAGTGGAGGTAAGATCAATTTCCTTCCGGAAGCTACTTTCAAGTTCATTGATGATATTTTCTTTACTTCATGTCTCAGCAACAAAGAAGTTAAGTTCTCGATATTTTGAAACTGACCTTGTATTTTTTATATTAAATACGCCTATCTATTAATCCAAGGAATGAAAGCATTTTATCATTTATCCTTTATGGGCTGGTGTCATTTTATCATGATAATACCCCTGCTGAATATTAATGTCCACGGTAGCGTTCTTTCTCGTGGCCATCATTAATAATTTACGTGCAAGTAATGCAGGTGGACGTGGACGCAAAAGAGAACAAAAACATTATCTTTCTAACGCGGACAACTACTAGTATCCGAATATTCAATATGACAAAGAGTAATAATACCCGGGCCTTTAATATAATGCCTTCAATAAATTTGTAATATATCTCAGTATGCACTGCTGAAATCGTCACGCAGCTGCAAAAGAAAAGAACGATGATGCCAACTCAAATCATATCAAAACGTCGTATAAAAAACCCCTACGCAGCATGCATTGGAGAACAACCATACACTTCATTAACTAGCATAATGTGTTAAAGGAAATCTAGAAAACGTAAAGTGAAGTGAAGTAAAAAGTTGTCTGTCAACTCTCTCCTATCTCTCTCTCTCTTTGCTCCAAATGTAAATTATAATTTTATCTATGCATACAGGGTATGTAGCAAAATGTATGTGTGTAGTGAGCAAGGATATAAAAATGTAATACATTTTTTGTTGGAGTTGGTAATGTCTGTCTGTTGCATATTTTTTTTAGCGAAACATTATCATTGTTTCGTACGTAATGTACATTATGAAATTTTCACATTTCCTTCCCGTCGCGTTTATTTTCTTTATGGTCATCATCAAGTCATCTTAATAATACATAAATATTAAATTGTAAATGAATATGTTTATTATAGAAAATTCTTCTTCTTGAAAAATGCCTTTTCCCATACATGCATACTCTCTTCTATTGTATCTTAAAGTTGATCTCATTTGTACGACAGTCCGTTGCACCCATATAATTTTACACAAATATTTAAACGAATGTCTCCACTTACTTCCCTATACACCTCGGCGAACGCTAAAAATCTCATTTTTAAATGCACTTACGTCAGATAATCGTTTCTATTTTGCTGCCACTTTAATCAAGATAGCGGAACCAGATATTTATTTACCTCCTTATACCTTATGTAACAAAATATGTAGGTATATAATTTGTGCGCTTCAAATAATTATCAAACTATTGAGTGCACCCAATACCCTAGTATATAACATACATAGCATTCAGTTTATTAGACACACATTGACGCAAGTGTATTGTTCTTCTTGGTTGATGATTTATGGTAACAACACCGTCGTTCGATGTCATTTAATTCATTTTATTACAGCCTTATTTCAAATTTTGTCTATAATGGTGCTTGGGCTGGCAAAATAAAGTCAAGAAGCTTTGCAAAAAATTATTTATCAATCGTTTTTATGTATATGGAAAGTTGATCGTTCAGGTTAGATGTTCAACGAACTCAAATATTATATGACTGCTCTGGTTCTGCTTTCAATTGCGTATGACACGCAGTTAAAAAAATAATAGGCATAATTATTTGCGTAGTCCTCCATTTTACAGCTTCTGTTCTCGATCAAAATGGAGTTTGCTTGCTTCCCCTTTCCTCTCAACGTATCGTGCCATAAGTAAATTAGGGTAGCAATGGATCGATGTAAAAGAAAACTGAGGCAGTGAGATCATATAAGCAAATAAAAAGACAATTTAAACGCATATAATTTGAATCTATAATCGAGCAGTAAAAATATTGTCGCAACTCTTTAGTTGTCATTCCTCTTTTAAAAAAACCAGTTACCTATTAATCCAAATCTTTAAATTCAATGTTCTTAATTTGCTGTTGCTCGAACAGACATTCAATTGCTGACGCCAATGTAGTAGGTAGGTAGGTATATTCAGTTGATTTTCATGCAGTGTGGTGTGTCTAGCCAGCAGTCAGTGCAGCGCGTGCAAAGCATACTTCCATAGCGGTAGCGGATTCGACCTAAAACGGCAATAATGGTTCCACGCTAATGGATGAATTATGATTGGCCAAAAATTACAAAAATTGTAATAGTTTCATGATGATTATGACAATACAGTTGACGTAATCTATATTTTCTAAATTATAGTGCAAAAAATCCAGTTTACGACAAGTCACCAATTAACATACCCAAGATGTTTCAGTTTTCTGAGTTTCTATTACGAAGCACTTGCATACAGGTTGCTACTCTCTCTGTCTAGGCACATTACAATTAATATTTGTGAAGAGCAATCCAGCCATTCATCTCTGACGTTAGTGTAGGATATTTTCGCTTCATTATAACTTTTACCGTTAAATAGTATGCTTGAAAACAAAAGTTTACCATAGTTTGCTTTTGTTCGTCTCTCAATCCCTGACGAGGGTTTATGGAAAATAAACCGAAACGTTGGATATAATGTTAATCATTCCCACTCGTTGAACTCTTCATTAATTCTTCATTTAAATTTACCATAGTTGACATGTTCAAACTTTGCGAAAATCGAATCTTTTATCAACAAAATGAACACATTAGCATTTAATTTTAATTCGGATTGATAGCAATATTTGTAAAACAAGTTTTAAGAAGTTCATTTCATTGTGACGGTTTAGTATGGAAACATGGTGCAAACAGTCTACAATGCAGTGATTATAGTACCTGTAAAAAAATATCAAAACCGTACATTTAAACAAACTCGCTCACTTAACTCGGAGGTGCTTTACAGTACTATCTAAATCTACAGAAGTAATAGTATCGTATCATTACTTAAGATGAAATGTACTAGTAGTTGTCTCAACGAGCGTCGTATTCAATTTTTTCTTGCGTTACGCGTCGCGAAAATGGGAAACGAATTCAATAAACTACATTGATATATATTGTTTTTATTAGTACACTTTTGCATTATGTGCCAGTGCGTTTCAATATCTTACGAAATAACTAATATTATTTGCACCTAACGACTTACTTATTTGAGTCTTAGAAACGTTGGTTAGATTTGATGGATACGGATTGACATGATTCTTGAGAAATAGCTTTGGAGTAGGCATTCAGATTCGCTAAGTTAAGAGAATTTTTTTGTGGTTATGCTTGCTCATCAGAACATCGTTTTGTTAAACAATCAAATAAATTGGTAGGAAAAAGTTTTTAAGCCTTGTTTTATCTATTAAGAAAACATAAAAAAAGTGGACATAAACTGAGCATTGTCGTTAAAAATAAGTTGAATAAACATTTCTGACAACACCTGTGCAACGGGTACGCATTGTACGATGAATGTAAGACTTGCAGAAATTGCTATGCAAAAAATATAATAAGTATTCAAGCAAGCAGAACGTACAAATTTTCTGTTAAGGATCGACATTCAAACGATTTACTCATGCAATTTTATAAAAGGGGCATCGCATTTTAAAACGGTAACAAACAATTAAATGCATTAATTTAGCTGAAAAAATGTGGTTACTACTTAATGGTCGATGTACTACTGCACATTGACTGTTAATAGCCACTTCTACGTAACTTGAGAGTTTTTCGTGTGAGATAAAAAAAATCAGCATTTAGCTTTCAAAAAGTAGAAAAAATGAAGACGATTTTTTAAGGGAAAAAAGAAAATATCAGCTAATAAATACATACATATACAGGCCATAATTTTTCGCGACATGTAATCATTACGTTATGCTTATCGCTATTACTACAAGCAAATTGTTTAGTAACATCCACATAAAAAAATACAGAACGTGTTCGCTGTTAAGATTGCAGATTGGTAACATTGGTTTGAAATGATGAAATTACGTTGTCAGTCAGCACTGGGATAGCATTTTTACTGTGCTATTGCTACCGCATGTAACCAAAATGGCACACAATACGAGTCTGAAAACGTATGTGAGCAATAACTCCCTGCATCGAAAATGCAGCAAATTTTAAGTATGCATTTTAACTCATGATTTACCTTAAGCATCGGCGTAATTCTTTTTTGACTCTCTCTTTCTAAGAAAGATGGAATTTTTATGACTTGCTAACTTAGAAAATTACGCGCTTAATCATAAAAATAAGCTGCATTTAATGGCTGTATTTGAAAAACATTCATTTTCATGTTTTGTGCTGTTGATTTTATTAGGAATGATGGGACGTTTTTCGCTTAAGAGGGACACTAAAAATAATCTTTTGAAAACGTCTTTCCTTTAAGATTTTTTTTGCAATTCTTAGGCATTAAAAAGCCGGAACCTGTAGAAAGATTTATTTTTAGCACCTTCATGACGAGAATTTCACCATTCTAGAAAGTGGGATAAAACTTCATAATGATTGTGGTAAAAATAAAAATATCTCTTGTCCATTGCCGGTTATGGTGATTGGTACGAAATTTTAAATACGACCCCCATGTGTATTTAAAAAATGCACAAAATTATTTGTAAGTGAAAAATGCTATTAAGCTGACCACCTGAATTTTCTGGGTTCATTTCAGTCTTCAAAAATAATGCTTTGTATGTAGGTAATTGGTAATAATAGCGTACGCTTGTGGGTACAATAATGCATGTGTTCCGTGTGTGAGCGTTTCCAGCTTGTGTTAATTGTGTAGGTGATGTACATTTTTACATGCATACCCTGTATCTCCTCCGACGTAGTTTTGATTAATTAAAAAATTATACAATGGCTACTTATTTATATTTGTCACTTATGTACATTTTAGCATCATATGTTAAAATATTTTTTTCTTGTTTTTGCAGGAAAAATTCTTGTCAGTCAACAAATTTTCCTTTAACGTCTAGGATGAAAAAACAAAGCAAGACAACCACATGTCATCAGAAATTCAAAGAATAAAATTGCAGATAAACCGCATGAGATATAGGAAAAGGATTAGAATACAAGGTAAAAAAAATTCTCACCCTTTTGCAGCATTTCGCAAAAAGTGTCAAATTTGGAAAAAGCCACAAACTTTATGGTGAAAAACTACTGCTTATTCAAATATATTTTATAAACTAGCGAACTAAAGTCTTTTTTCAATTTCGTGAATGAATGATTTTGCAGTTTCATATTATGCAACCATAATGTATAAAGGCAGCAAAAATCTAAAATATTAGATGTAAAGTTAAGTTGAATGTATTTAAGTAAACCTTACTGTGTCTGTTAGTATATAGACAGACAGTGGTAATGACTCTCTGTCTGTGATGACAAACGATCTATTAATTTAGTTAGCAGCAAAACAACCACTTGTTAAGCCACAATTGGTTTTGTATGAATTGATAAGTTGTTTTATGCAATAATAATAAAATAATCATACTCGCAATAGTGG
>JAHZMZ010003816.1:0-10635 GCA_027743805.1 Lepidocyrtoides sp. E14 | reverse complement strand
GAAATTACAGATCAAAAGAAACATGCATGCATGCATCGTGCATTTAGTTTTCACTATAAAATACAAAAGTTTTTATGGGTATTCTCAAAATCTTTACATCACCGCTTTCGATAGTTTATTCTCAGAGTTTACACTGCTCTCGTTTGTACTGGTGCTACAAGACAATGTATGAGTGGATTGCTACTATTTGCTACATTGTTTGCTATGCATGCTATTCAGTGTTCGCCTTTTCAGTGACTGACTCATGCTATCGTTTGCAGTAAGCCTTTATGCACATTTGAGAGCTGTGTGTAGTAGGTATATCGTATCAAGCCATATTGCCTGAAAAGTTGAGACTAAATTGAAAGTAAAATGGTAACAATATGGTTGTAAAATACATAAACAAAATACAGTTTGTTTTATAACCAATTTGACTCTTGAATTTGCAGAAGTGGATCCATAATTTTCTGTATGGAATATGGACATTTGTGCAAATCTGCCATCGAATAATCCGTGCGTTTAGATAAATACAGTATACTGGGAACAAGGTTTTTCAAGGATTTGGAGCAGTGAGAGGAAGAAGATAGATCATAAAAAGGTAACTGAATTGAGAAAATCATCCGCTAAAAGTAGGCTAGATATTACGAATGATTTGGTTTTAAAAATTTTCCGTGTTAAATTTTTGAAAGGGAAAAATCAAGATGTGGAGCGAACCACCCTGTAAATAGAAAATACAAGTTGGAGGTGACATGCCCCTTGCTGTTGCAAATTATTCAATTAAAACTTACTCACGTGACTGAGCAAGCTACTAATGCGACATAAGAGATATTAAGGGTTATTGGTTACTCAAACCGATTTTTGGTTGCGCGGCCATTCTATATTATTTTCATATATTCTGTCAAAATGTACAATACAATGAGCGGAGTGAATGTCGCAGAAAAACTAGGGTTAGGTCCGGACGTAAGGGAGCTGAAATTTGGGTCAAGTTTTACATCCAATGGCAGGGGTCAGCAACAAGGATCTTTTCACAGCGTCAGGTAAATATGCGAATTTCTTATTTCGCAATGCATGTAATGCTGCAAGCATAGCATGCATACTTATGATTTCATTTTACATGCAAAAAACTGACAGTAAAGTAAATCTATTCTCATTTGTAAATGCAACCTTTTGGAACAGATATGACTTCAAACCTGCTAGCGTGGATACTTCAAAAATGGCAACCCTTGATGTTGGTCCAAATGGTCAAGTTACTATTTCAATGCCAAATATTGATGGAAACGCAACCACTGTATTTAAAGGTGCAAGGAAGCCATATGCCAAAGAATGTGTACTGATAATTGATCAAGAAACTGGAGAAGTTGTTCTTGAGAAGCTTACTCACAACATCCAAGTCAAGAGGACGAGGTGATGATTATGTTTGGGTTATTTTTGAAATTTCGCGTGGAATGGAACGAAATTAGAGTAATTGTTATTTTCTTGTGCATGGCATCATAGAGAGGAAGGTGGCAGCAAAAAATCAAGCTCAATGTCTATGCCACCAGCTCCAGCCCCTCCACCTGAAGTGAAGAAGATTTTATTACCTCCACCTCCAACATTTAAGGCAGATTCTAAAATGACCGGACGAGATAGAGATGAATCTAAGAAGGCTCCACCTGCCAAACAAATTTCGCAGCATCATCAGCCAGGTTCATCTAAAAGGAATACTAGTAACACCTCTATGCCACCCCCTCCTCAGCCTCCGCCAAAACAATCGACAATTGACGTTCCTTCTCCCTTGATGTCTGGTCCCGTTGCTGGATCATCGCAAGAGTCCCATCGTCCAATTAAACAGGCAAACCTTTTATCTCTGACCGATTTCGAAGATTTGCTTTCAATGCCTCAAATGCCACCACCTCCAATCAAGCCTAGTATTGACAGACCATTGGTTAAAGATAATAGCTCAAAAATTGCTCCGGTTGCGAAGTCTAGTGGTCCAGGTACCAGTGGAAGCGGCGGAGGCTCAAATGCAAAAAACATATCTGCATTATCAGAATCTTCCAGCGGGGACGATAGCAGTAGCAGCTCAAGTAGCGAGGATGATGATGATGATAGCAGTGACCTGGAGGAGGTGCCGGACAAAGTCCCCGTTCCCCCAGTGGTTCAAGAAAACAGCAAATCCCCTGCCCTAGTCCATAATAGTCGTGCACGACCTCCACCGGTTGCTCCCTCGATGCCGACAGACTTGCTGTGCGAGGATTTGCAGTTATCAGAGTCTGGATCAGAGTCTGATTAAACTGTGGCATCTTTTTTGGCTATATAATTTTTGATTTTTCAGATAATGTCAAGACAGTCATGATGATGTTGGTTCTAATCCTTTATTTCATTCATGGCTTGATTGACCAAAATGCGTTTTTGGTGGGTACTGTGTACTTAACATTTTAATGCATTTTTTGCTTATTATGCAACAAAAACGAGTGAGAACAGGTGATACATTCTATATAATAGAATGGCGAATGCCTTTATAATATGTATTTAATCAAATAAAACAGGCATAAAAATAATTGTAAGTAAGCTCTCAAGATTTTCGAAATGCAACGAATGTAGGATAATTAATGATAAGAAAGCGATTTAAACTAATCCACTTCATCATTGATCTTAGCCTTATATATATACGTATTAACATGTGAAAAAAAAGAAACACGATAATTTGCATTTTCAGTGTATTACATTCGTATTTTTGAAAATTTTTGAATAAAATAAATCTGCCAATAATTTGAACTAATTTTATGTAAATTTTCGTTTTTGCTGAACAAGTTCATTCTATATTTAAGCATTTCACAGTCTGAAATTGCCAGTGCCTAGCTGGGGCCTTGACCACCCTTTCATCTTCATTTCCCATTCTTATATCCTCATTGAGATTCCCATGTTTTTTCTCTTTTAAAAATTGAATGAGGCATTTCCATTCACATCCTAAGCATTTCCTCTTTGGACGGAGATGAAAAACAAATGAAAAACTTGTTAGTTTTAAAATTTTGCATTAGGTCTAATACTAATAGTAATACTTTACCTCTATAGTCTAAAATCAATCTGGCGTATGTAATTCATTTTGACATTGTTATTTAGGCACCCATATCAAACTTTGTACATAAACTTCCTCTAGCTCTGATGACATCATTGGTACATAGCTTGAAATGAAGTAAAAAGAAATCCTGATCATGAAGTTGAAAGTAAGCCTAGCAAAAGCATAAAAACTACCAATCTGTGCATATATTGTAAATTCGTATACTAGCATCTTTTACAATGTGTTACAATCAATTACAATGTGTCGTCACCAGTGCATCCTTTTGTAAATACGTCATCATTATTTATATCATGACACATTGACCCGTCATTCTATGAATACCATCGCCAATTTTAAATCCACATTTTGAAGGGAGTGGACGCTCATCGGCTCGCAAAGTGGCAAGCTTTCAGTTTATTTTAGGCAAAAAGTGGCTACAGGATGAATGAGGCATTATATTTAAATCTTTTAAAATTGCATTGAATTTTTTATACTGTTAGCCGAGACCCCAACAAATTTGCTACTGGCATACTAAAACTTTTGAAAATCAATATTGAGTTATCTAAAAAAAAAGTCACACAAAACTCTTAACAGTAGCACTCGCTCGTATTCTCGTTCTTTCTTCATATGCTGATTTGTGAAATTGGGAAAAATCGTGCACTGTTTTGCCTCTCCTTTTAGTCTGTCGTGACTGTTGAATAATGCTTCTCTGATAGTTCAATAATAAAGTCATCATGATATGATGTTAGCCTACTCTAAAGTCGAATGAGTGTTTAAGTTGAGTACTCAACTCGACAAGGATGAAGGACTCTAAAAGTATTCGTTCATCCTTGGTTCAGTTTTCCATTTCCACTGTACCGCATTATTGAAATAAGTATGTGAAACAACGAATGCATTCTTTGAAAATTGAAGATTGTAATTTTTGAGTTAGAGGATGAGTATACGTTCACTTTTTTCATGAATTCTGACACATGAATATTGATATGTAGAAAAGTTTGTTTATTGACAAAATGGCAAATGAACGTAGTTGTGTTGTGAGTGAGTCTCTATGAAATAAGAATGTGACATGAAATCACAATGAGAGAAAGAGAAATGGACTACATAATAGATATACGGAAATAAAATTTTGACAGTTAATGAGATGGAATTTGACAGTTACAATTCTAATGATTATCAAGTAGCAAATGAAAGGAATAATTGTACGCAGGGAAGTTTGTTCTGAGGTTTTAATTGTTTGTTTTGCTCTAATTACTTTACCTATATATTTTATCTTCATTTAACGTAAATTAAATTGAAACCTTGTCAGTAGTAAATTAAAGGACTACATTAATTAAAAATTTAACGATTGTTTGTTCGGTGAGGTTATGTATTTAATCTTCGAAATATTATTTTAAGCATTTTTGATTACAATGCATGCATTACCTAGCTCAGCCTCTTGCATCACATACACATTATGAATTAAGTATTATGTATAGGTAAATATTGTAGTTTGTGCTAAAGATACTTTTTAAATATTAGATTACTTTGCTATAATTGCAACTCAAAACTCAAGTATTGCGTAAGGTACCTGAAAGTAAAAAACAAGACCAACAAACATCTACCAATTTTGAGTTTTGTGCTTTTATGCTGTTGTATTGTCGTGTCATTTTGAAATGTGCTAATGACAAATTGTCTGTCTTTTGATGAAAAACATGTTATGGTTTTATGTCCAATTAATTGCGGTATGTTATGCTGTTATACGATTGGATGTTAGGTTAGAACAGGTGTTCAATTACAGGTGCACTGTACTGTGACGACTACTTTCCTTCTACACTGTTACGGGTAAATTAATGAAAAATATTCATATTTTTATGCAATTCCTTGATGAGGTTGTCACTTGTATCCTACCATTTCATTGTCGTCATTCAAGGAGATTATATTCATTAGAGTGCTCATTGTTACATAAGCATATCTTTAAAAAGTTTTGTTAAAATTACTAATCTCAAAACGCTGAACATTACATGCATGAAATGCAATTAGATTAAGCTGTGCACATGTACTATTTAATACAACTCTGAGAGTAGGGATGGAATAACCATGTTTCACTTAACGAAGCCAAATATATGAAAATATTGGAGACAAATATTGTTTTATTTAGCCCTTATCTACTACATCTGAGAAACAATTCTACAACATGAAATGAGGGGGGATACATCTCTGATATGAAACATCTTTCTGTGCAACGTAAGTGCAACAACGAAAATCAAATTTTCTTAACAGCCGTACGCACATTTGAGTTGTTACGAGGTATTTTTGTCCCTGTCAACGCAAACCTGCAAAACCGTTATGCATATATACTGAGTACTGACATGATTCATTTCTAAGAATGACATTTGTATATATAGCATTCAACATTCTTACTGTACACATTCATTATTGTTTGGCTGTGGTTGTCCATACATTGACAAACGTCCCTTTAATATACGCTCATTCACGATTCGTAGACATACAAAGTATCTCGTAGGTTCTCTTTTTAAGGTATCATGTCATGATCACTATCATCAAACATTCTCCAAAAAATGTTCTTGGTTGGGCTACTTGCATCAGTCAGTACACAATGTGAGTATTATGTGTAGCATCTAGCATCAGGATTTGTGACTCAAGCTAATGGGGTTGTTAGTATAGGGTTGGGCATCAATCGTGAGACTTTCAGACTTGGAGACCAGACCCTAAGCCTAAATGAAAGAAAAATTCTTCAAGGCAGGCTGCCTTCTCTGAATCGTTTGAAACATGCATACTGAACACTCCACTTCTTGTCTTGTCTTGATGAGTGGCCTATTCTCTCTTCAGCAAAAAAAAAAAAAAACTTTTCCAAAACAACAGCAATAATGGAATTTCTTACAAGAATAAAAATTTACAGTCAGTCTAAAACAGTACAAAGATCAGTAGCAGTAAAACTACCTTATGTAAATCATGTAGGGCGATGCGATGCTCAAAATAAAAATCACTTATCTTCTATTTAGTTCGAGAAGAGGTATTTATATAATGAACACCTAGTACAATGTAAGAAATCTTGGTCTCTTTTGTAACTTGTTACGTTTCTGTTGCATCATTTAAGAACGTATCGTATTCTTATTGTGCAAGTTAAGTAAAAATACATTCTTTTTTTTTCCTTCTTTCGTCTTAATCAACAGACTGCTTGCAGTCCTCCTCTCTCCTTCGCTGCTGGCGGAATAATATTGCTATGCATTTATATGCATTAAAAATATCAAGACTCACTATTGGGTATTATTGCACTTGCATCGTGCATGCATTAAATATATACTTTGTTAAATATTTAAAAGGTAAGTATATTTCGTGACTCTATATAGTCAGCAGTTATACTTTTCCCCCTTTCGAATTTCTAAACGAAACGCATTTTTTAAGCATTTTCCAAACAGCGGGTGTTACATACATACATACAGCATGAGCTGACTTACATTATTATAAAACTATAAAACTGCATAATGTTACGTATGTTTATATCTAAAATAAGTAGAGTTTACAATTTTTGCCTGATCTGTTGCGTTTACGTTTGCTGTTGCAAGCCAGCGATTTTTCAAATTTTACGATGTGATGTGCTGTGCTCACTTTGAAGAATTACTTTTTGAGTCCCTCTCTGCAAGCTGTCCTACAAAATGGCATAAGCATACCTACTTAGATAATTTCTCGTCCCATAAGAGTAGTTTTGAAATCGCATGAAAATGAAAAATTGTGTTTTAAAAACTGAGCTATTCGAAAATTGCTCGTGCGTTGTCTTTACGATTACGAGGAAATTAAGCAGCAAGAAAGATAACAAGTTGTAAAATCAAGCGTTTAATAAATTAAATACCAAGCCGCATTGTTGTTATACTGCAAGCTGCAGCCAAACAAAAAATTGACTGTTTTTATCCTAATCTCAACCTCAAGTGTAAAAATGAGAATCAAACGTGAGAATCTTTTCATAAATTCGTGCATTGCATAAAACCAAAATATTAGAATAAAAGTTTTTCATACATGTTGTTACTTTGTTGTTGTTGTTTTGGGCTTGGCTTGCCTCTTCTCCTTCATAAAACGTGGAAAATGGAAAGAAGTTAAGCAGCATTCTGAAGTGATGATGTGTGACAACCAAGTTTTCTCTACTGAAATTTTTTGAACAGCAGAAATAACATTATTTTTGCATGTAAAAATCGCATAACTCATGTTCATCATCATCATCATCTTGGCATGGTCCTTGTTGTGGAATTACCTATGCACAGTTTTTAACCTCACTTTTCTTATGGCAAAATGACAGGCAATAATATACCCAGCAGCAGAAAAAGGGCGATAAGGACCAATAGCAAAATTGCGCTTCATAATATTTACAAAGTCAGAAAATGACGACTTCTGTTGAAGTCATAACATTTACGAGAAACAGCACAATAAAAATAAAATTCTTCATCGTAAAAATCTCTGTGCACTATGTGATTCTAACAAGTTTTCAGCTTTTTAAAATGCGCATCGCCACACTGTACAAGACATGAATGGTACTATTATTGTCTTATCTTTTTCTAGCTTTAAAATTGTTATCTTCCTTCTTTTCTTGCTGACCTGCATCATTGAACTCACACAACAGCAAACTCTTATCCTTCCATCCGTCCTGCCATACTATTCTCATACCACCACCATCCCTTTTTTTCAACTGATGAATCTCAGCGTGAAAGAATGTGGTTGAACTTTACTTGGTATTTCTTAGTTAGTAGTTAGTACTTGGTAAAATACCTAAATATTACATATTTTTTATAGTTGGTGGTGCTACTATAGATAGATCATATACCTCTATATTACTGCAACAACAACGCAACGATTATGTTGAAAAGGGTACCACCATGATCATATTAATATAAGCCATAAGCTGGCTTATTTACACTTTGATCTAGTGCAGCAGGCAGTAGTGGTGTTTTCGGCTCATCGTAATATTCCCATCATTTACTCCGACAAAAAGCAAAAAGAAACGCATACCCAAACAAAACGAAACTTACATAGCAGCACTTGTACGTAAAATGTGTTAATTCTCTTCTCTCAACTTAATATTATTAGATAAGTTACGTTTTACACGCATATAAAAAGTATACGCCCAGCAGTTTACAAGGCCATTAAGCTTTGCGTTGAATGAAAGAATGAAGAAATGCGTTTACGAATTTGGTTAAAACTCGGCTCGGCTATGTGTGAGAACTGAACACACACAAACCATCTCTCCTTTTGTGGCTCCTCTTTGTATTTTACATTTTTTATGCCTTTTGCCTTTGCATGGTTTGTTTGGCCGGTCTATGCATGCATCGCGTTCGTTCGACTCGTTGAAAAGTTTCTAGTTTGGGTTTGGATTTTAAGACTTCAAGTTTTTAAACGTCTCGGTCGGTGCATGCATAAAATACTATAGTTGGTCCTTCATTCCTTATATTGACAATAATAATAACAACAACAAGGGCTGCGCTTGTTCTCCAGTAACAGTCAACCGAAGAAGAGGAGGAACATTATCATTCACTCACTCATTCTCTCGCACTCGCTGTCAGACATTTGCTATACCCACACACACAGACAAAAATATCTTGATGTGCTAGTACTTGACTAGAGACAACAAAATGTGCAGTATGCTCGTTTTCGAACAACGCATTATTGCGCCATATATTCACTCTCCACTTGGTTTCTCGCCGTCGATATTTCAGTTCACTTGACGAGCGACACGAGAGCAGTATTTTTAAAAAAATGTTTTATTTCTTTGAAGCTTCGTTCCAGACACTGCACTTTTAACGCTGCATAAGTGTTTACATATATTTTGGGTCGTGTGGTGCACAGGAATGAAAACGAAGCAACAAGTAAATACCAAACATTAAGAAAATTTCTAATAATAAAGGCTTTGCGCCATCATCGCTAAAAAAAGAGTTGAAGTTTATTTTCGGACACAAGAAAGAAGAAAAAGGTAGTTTGATTTTAATTACATTGCATCATAGTAAATTAGCTAAATTTCGGGGAAGACTGCAAGCTGCTTATGTTTTATAAATTACAGCTATCATCAAGTTAAAATATGAGCATATAGTTTCCCTTTTTTTTCAAGTTCTAGGCGTATTTATGTATGTACAATGTACCTAGTTGCATAAATGTAAGAAGTTAAATAATTTTATGAATAAGTTTTTATGTGGGAAGATGATGGGAAGGTTGCGGTAAAATGTAATGATAAGATCATCGTCGTGTGAGCAATTGTTTGTTTGAGAAAAGTTGCTGGAGAAATATATGTGCACAGGTACATACATACACTTTTTTTTAAAGGTTACGTATTTTGTTGTGCTAGTTGTTGTTATGAACTAATCATGACGTTGATAATATGGTAAGGACATTGAGTATTACATCATGGTATGCATTATGTATTATTGTGGGCTGCGCTGAACAAGCAGTAAAGCAATATAGTGAAAAAAACTCAAGAAAATGCAGCGGTGATGTCATAGTCTCATGAAAAGAGCTGATGGAGAATTTCCAGCACATTTTCTTGATCTTGGCTTCTGACTACACTTCATGTGTAGTGGTTACCATCTCTTAAACAAGACGATGATAGCGTTTCATATCTCTATAATTTGTAATTTCTCAGTAAGTGCTGAGCAATAAAACGTTTAATACTTCATAGTTTTGATACTCACATCACGCCAACGCCAGAGCACGTATAAACCAACAAATTGATAATCAAGTGAAAAACCAATAACAAATTATTCTAGATAAAGTAATCCAACATTTTGACTTGAAACACGATATTTCAGTGAAAATGACAGGAAAGTTTCCATGTAATGTGTTGACGTGACGTGATTGAATTGAAGTTTGCAAAAGTGTAGTGTGTCAGCACACAAAATAAGGCTATGAAAACACATTATACAACTTCAAAAAGTTTAAATACCCAGTTTTACCATCTGCGAACACATTGGCATGCATTGACTTTTGTCAATTTATTTCCAAGTAAGTTAAATTTGCATCGAAAATTCAGAAAAAATTGGCCTGGGCAGTAAAGTTATAGTGAGCAAGTGTGCACAGTATACAGTAGTATTTGAGTAGAAGGGAGGTGGGAAAAAGGCGGAAATGTTGCAAAATTTAAGGTGAAATGTAGTAATTATAATAACAAAATGAAATATACCAACATTGAGAAACAACACCAGTTTTCCAAGGTGTGATAAAAGAGAGTAATTTTATAACAAATATTTCTGCAGACTACTCTTCATAGTAGTGACGCAGGCCACAATTTTATTACATTTTTATTGGTTGTTTAGGCTCTGTATTGTTGTACTAAGCAAATATACAAACACAAACCAATCGATTAAAATAACATTGCCTCTATAATGGGTCTTTAGTTGGCGAGGTACTTCATCGCTAAAATGTTGAATATCATTTACTACATTTCGTTTGCATATTATTATGTTTTATATATAAATGGGTACATACATTGTGCACATACCTAATATACGTTTACTATGATGCATAAATAAGGATGAGTCATATCCCCCCATTTCATTCTAAACAGGATTCTACTTAATAGAATACGTTTTCAGAGTTTGCCATAATGAACAGTATGCATCCAGCAACTTTAAAAAATTCTTTGT
>JAHZMZ010003815.1:0-12315 GCA_027743805.1 Lepidocyrtoides sp. E14 | reverse complement strand
GTACATTGTATGTGAGTGCATAACGGGTGGATCTTGTTTATAATAAATACTGTTGTGTATAAACTTTTTCATCTTCAGTGTGTATGACCACCGTACAAAAATATCACATGGAAGTTTTTTTTTAATCGTAACGTAGCAGTACATAACATAGTATAGTTATACATACAGTATTCATAAAAATAGGTTTTTTGTGTCTTTTCATTTATTCCAATTCACTTTTTCTTTTCTATCCACCATTTCTCTTGCATCACCATTTTCCATTCCACAAGGAAGAAATAAAAAGATGGAGAAAAACGGGCAGGCGAAAAAAATTTAAAATAGGTCTCTAGAGAGTCTTACGGGCAAATACAATGTATTCTATATTGCTTTCCTGCTACTTCGTGTTTCTACTGCCTGCGTCTGCAGAAGTGTAAAATTGTGTGTAATGCATTTTGTGTTGAATAAAATGGCATGTCTATTGCTTCTGCTGCTTGTGGAAAATATACATTTTGTGTACACTCGAAGAAACTAAACTGGATAAAGTCCATCTGAGACCCCGCAAAGACAGATGGCGAAGTTCATGAATGAAGCATACATAATAGTTGCATGCACATATAACCAAACGAATGGACGTGTGTTACTGCTGCTGGCCACCAATTGCTCCATAAAAATTTTTCTTGGGACACACTCGACACTCCTTTTCCTTCCATTCCCATGTAAGTTCTTAGTATATTGAAAACGAGAACCGTTCAGGAATATAAAAGTGAATTTCTCTAGTTTTTATGGGTAAACGGGAAAATTCGCATTTTACACCTCACCATTACTTTACATATGAAATGAGTTCATTCCAAAATATATAAAAGATGCTGTTGCTGCTTGCTTTGATTTTTTACAACTCCAATGGGGACCAGTTTTTGTAGAAAAGTGGACATTCGATAGTCTGCTACTCAATAGAGAACGAAAATGATTTTTCAACACCTGCACTTTCTTTTCTTTCCTTGGTTCAGCTTCTCTTCTTTTTCTTTTACCCATCATACTGTACAGCCATAGAATGATTTTAGAGAGAAAGTGCCTTAATTATTATGATGAATAATAAATGGTTCTCCGACGAGACGGAACAAACAAAGGTACGATTAAAAAATCGTACATATATCAACAACTACACTTTCTTGAAAAAAGGATTTGAAAGAAAAATACAAAATGGAAGTGAAATAAAAGCATAAATTGAATTATTGTATACATTATTCAGAAATATTCTATGCAACTGGCAACTACTATAAATGATTCTTGTTCTTAGTGGAGGGAGAGTTTGCATTTAAATAGCAATTACACAGAATTAAAGCTTTGGCTGCAACCAAGAGCCCAACTGATTCGACTATTGCGCTGAGTTCAATCCTTCCAATCCAATATGTTCAAAATATTTTTGTAAATTTATGTTGAACTGAATCTGTGTCATTTTTCGTTGTTGGTTCAGTTATTGTCCTTTTGACAACAATGCCCATCTATTATCAAATGACTTTTCTTGCTTTCTATGTGTAAATTGCTTAGATTGCCCTTGCCATTAATCTTCTCAACTTTAGTAACCCGTTGAGTGCAGAAAAGTATTGACGGTGTTTTAGCTTCCTATTTTCCTTCAAAAATTTAGTAGCATCGGTTATTTTAAAAAGGAAGGGATGTATTTGTCCACTTTAGAGACATGCCCATCGCCAAGGAATTTTATCGATAACATATGTACTAATGTACAAACAAAATTTTTAAAAATTCGATGGATAAAAATATTTCGTTAAATTTTATACAAATAAAAAATTTGTATTTAACTGATATTCTAATGCTATTTCAACAACTACTCGTTAATATTTATACAAATAAAAAATTTGTATTTAACTGATATTCTAATGCTATTTCAACAACTACAACAAACTTTCATCTACTAATTTTAAGTTAGTATGTACATACCAACAAACAATGCTGAAATTCTAGATTCACTGAAATTGCATTTGCTGTATGCTAAAGTCCCAATAACAACAACTCCACACCATCCCTATACTGCACCGTCACTACTACACAAAGTACATGAAGTTGCAATGCATTCAAAATGCAATTTTATGCAAAACGTCATGTTAAGATGTCAAGTACGCAACTATACGTAATGTGGGCATCTGCCTTGTACCACGTGGTTGGTTGCCTACCATAGAGATAATCCAATCTGCAAGAAGTTACAGTGGAGGTTTCTAGATAAGTGTCATGACTCGTATAAGTTTATATCAAAGTTTAGTAAAAACCCTACTGTAAAGAAGAGATGAAACTTTTTCCCTGTATCGATTTCGTCTAGCTACCTAAAAAATTTCTTCAGAAAATGAAAAAAGGTCTAGACGATGAAATGCGTTTAGGTATTATGGAAAAAATTCTTTCTGTTGTGATGATGCATACCTACAGTCTGCTCTGTAAACCCTTTCCGTTGCCATGTCCTTGTCAACCCCGAAGACTTCAGATGGACGAAGACACCCAGTGGATTTTGTATAATAAAATAAAATTGACTTGTTTCACTTGATTGATGCCCCGTAAAGAAAGTCATGGAGCAAGTAATGTTTGCATTTTTGATTTACATACATTGCAAAAAGGAAAGTGGAAAAGGTAAGTGAGAACGCAAAATGCGTCTTGTAAAGAAAATATGACGAATATATTAGCAAAAGGGGAAGGTCACATGTACATATTATGTATAATATGAGTATAACATGTTGTATGCACAGTAAAGAGATTTACAGAGGTGCAACTTTTCATCTGAATCCTCTTCTTCTCAAACAACTCATTTAGTAAAGCAAACAAAAAAAAGATAAACCAAGCCTGGCAAGTATGAAATGGAGAAGGCAAATAAGATCACTTTACAATGCAAACAAATCAAGAAATCAGCAAGAGCATCATCATTCATGCAAAATTACACGCGCACACACATGATGCATGCATCCATTCATTCATAAAGCAGATAAGAAAAATGAGGTAAGCAAAGCAAAGATGAAAGATGACGGTGATCATGATGACGATGATGATGAGGCTGCTACCGCTGCAAAAGTTTTTTCTCTCTTCTCTGCTCAAGATAAACTCATCATCTTAATGGAGGCTCACTTTTTTTCCGGTGTGGAGGTAAAAGGACGACGGATAGATAGATGGATGGATGAATGTAATGGTGGGAAAAAGTCGATGAGGAGTCAAGTAAGTATAAAGCTGAAGATAAATATAGATAGTAAAAGAAGGAGCATAAAATGCTTTTATTCTTAAAGCAAGCGAGAGCGAGCGAATGAGTACTGAGCTAGATGAGCCATGAGTCAAAGCAGTCCACTGGGATTCCCCTCCATTTCGCTTTCATTCGCTTAACTTACTTTCTTTTACCTTTTCTCATCCGTTCATCCATCCAACAACTTTTCTTGGCTTATTTTTGTACTCAAGTATTTAACAGATAAAGTATCTCTGCTACTCTGTGCGCTCTAAGTGAGCTGAAACTTTTAATGCACAGCTTTTCATGTGAAAGGGAATGTTTGGTTCTTTTTATTACTCATGATGATGATGCTTGTAAAAAAAACAAATGAATCTCAGAGACAACAAGTTCTTCTAAAAATAATACCAAACTGCTGATTGTAGATGTCAATTTGAAAAAAAACCAAGATTCTACACAGATTTGAGTATGTACAAAATGGTGTAGTTAGTTAACATGTTTTTAGGGCTTTTGGAAGTACTGCCTCTAACTTTTTCAAAGTAACCGTCAATTGTAAGGCAGCCGATAAGCAGGTCGAATCATTGGATAATCGCTATTTCCTCTGTCGATCAATCCAGTCTGCAAACTTGTTCCGTTGCAGTGGTAGTAAATCACTCTAATATCTTGAGGTGGTATCGTCCCATTTTGACAAGACTAAACTCATAAATCTGATCGGCCTGTGAATATTTATGTGTGCCTATCATGTATGCATACATAATATGTAGTTTATGTGTAAAACATTTTGAGGCATGGTATCATGAAAAATTTGACCGGCTACTGATTTTTCCCTAGCATCTCCTACTCCTTCGTTACATTACTTACTCATTCTCCCCTTTCCTTTTACTAAATTTTTTTATTATTCTCTATGATAAATACGTAATGCATAAAGTAAGCGAAATGTCTTGTTCACAAGTCAGTCAGTGCATTCAGATCAGACCTAAGCTGTAAAGGAAAGTTAGGGCACAGAGAGAGAGAGAGAGAGAGAAAGCGGAAAAGAAGCTGTGTGCCAGACAAGCAGGATGATCAAGATGTGTGGACCATATCCTCTATACTTTTTCTACATATTTTTCTCTCCTGCTACTATACCACCACCGCCACCACCTTTGCTGATCTTGTCTTTTTTGCTACTGTTATATAACAACGAGTAGAAAAACCACCACCATCAACAAAAAAAACTTCTGAGGGAAGATTGGCAACCAAGGCAGAAAAGAGAAGGCAGAAGGCGATCATGTTGATGAAGTGTAGGTTGGGTTCCGTCGGGACAGAGAAACCTGTTACGTAAATGAGATTCTTGACTTGACGTGTTTCCTTCGTTCAGCTAACAGAGAACAGTCAGTGGCAGTAGTGGCGAACCAAACATCTACACCACACATTCCACCACCGCCGCCATCACACCGTTTCCTTTCTCTCACAGCAAGGCATATTATATGGCATGACTGACTGACTGCCACTGCCACCACTATTTATACCACACACACACCACCACTACTACTACTACTCTGACATCTTTATACTTTTACTTTTTTTGGCTACCTTTTTCCTTCTTATGAAGAAAAAAAACGAGGTGTCTTGCTGTTGCTGATGATAGAAAAGGTTTGTGCTTAGCTTACTGGCTCTCCACAAATTATACACATTTTTATTTTATTGTTCCTCAACAACAACTGCACCCCGTTGAGTATACTATTTCCAAGTGACAGCACACTTTTTCTCTATTCCTATTACTAAAGTGGAAGAAAAGAGGGTGATGTTGAGCTATGTATTCTGAATCAATCACAAAATACCATCTCTATAATATGTATACAGTATTCATGACATGCTCTTCTCACAATGCCAATAAACTGTCACCATCTCCTGCCACAGTTTGCTCACTCAGAAAAAGAACAAAAGAGATTCATTTTTCCTCTTCCATTTTTTTGAGAAATTGGAACATTTCTCAGTGAGTGAGCTAAACAGGGCAACAGCAGTGGAGGAGGGGTAATAAAAGTGTAATTGACGTGATTAGAAGTAATAAAGGAAAAAGCAACAACATGCTCGCTCGGCTACTACCAAGGTTGCTTATTGGCTTCGTCCTTGTAAATATTAAATAGAAAAAGCAAACTCTGACTCTTTTCTGTTTATTTGACACTTGACATGTACATTTGTAGTAGTGTGAGTGTGCATGTCACAAGGAAAAAAATGGAAAAAACACGATAATATTGTTTCTAAAATGCTATTTTACTTCTAGTGTAAAAGTAATGGATTAGATTAAATGAGTATGATAATGTTTCTTAGCAAATTGGGTTCATCCCATTGGAAAGGGTTGCTCGTCGTGGATTAGGGAACACATAAATAAAACTGAATTTGTCTTCATTTAAATGGATTTTTTCCATTTTAGTGTTATTAATATTGACCCTATGCAACTTTGCTCGAAATATTAAATAATGGTTTCTCATACAATAGTTGCATATTATGTACATACACAAGTAACAACCTAGTGTCACGTTTCTTGTTTTTGAAGCATATGGGATAGTGTGGGTACAAAAAACTGGGTAGATATGATATGAAGAAGGTTAATTGGCTGAATCATGAAAGGGTCGATCGGCACAATGCACTTTATTAAAACAGCTTCCTGATGATTCACCCTTACTACTTCTGTCACCATGTACACCTGCTACTTCAGGTCATGTGCATGCCCTGATATGTTTGAAAACCTTTGCCTGTAGGCTTTGGGGAAATATACTTGAATCGAGTTATTTTGCCACGAAATATTGTACGTTTACAAAAACACTAGTTTTACATATTTTTATTGATTACAGTGGGAAGGAAGACCAGTACAATTTCGCCTGTTTTTCTCCCTTTCTCCATAACAACCCAAGTCAATCGACAAAGGTCATCCAACAGTTAAGTTTTGGGAATGAAACAACAAATGATGGTTAGAAATAAATTTCTTTACATCTTTTAGGTCGCTTACGTTTGGTTTTCTATCTCTAAAAATGTAGGTGGAAGGGTGCTATAGTTGTGTTTAAGAAATGTAAAAGGGTGTGTGGCTGGTTATGTTTAGTTGAATAGTACTTAGCTGTTGCCTTGTGAATGAAGTGTTTGCTGCAGCAACATTCTTGAATTTAATGACATTTTTCTTCGGACCGGGTGAAAGAGCAAGAAGCATAGCTAAGACTACTACTATTATGATGATCATTAAGGGCATCATTATCGTTATTCGGATCATGTCATTTTCTGTAAGAACACCAACTAGTGTTTCTGTTGGGTAAGGCAAAAGAAATGATGAACTAAAATCATGATGATGATCATTGACTGTTTCTTTCGTAAGAAAATACATTTCCCAAAAAAATGAAAAGAAGCAATTGAAAGAGAAAAGAGCTGCTGAGCTGAAGAGTTCACCACTACACTTGATTCTTTCAAGGCTTCTCAGCTTGTTGACCATGTTGACTTTATTCGTTTTGTAGAGTAAAAGGTCTTGAATTGAAGTGCTATCCCAATCCGAGTGATGATAATGATGATGGTAAATAAGATCAGGATCATGATTCTCTTACTAATCGATAAACAAACAGTACAAGAGGAGGAAAAAATCCTTTTCTCGCGTAGGCAGAGAACACTCAACTCGACCGCTCTCCTTGTCCACTTATCCCACATGGTTCTTTTGAAAACGATTGGCAAAATGGAAAAAGTGTAGCGGCTAGTGTTGCGTCTTCTTTCAAACAGCTTATCGTATAATGTGTAATTTAAACCTTTAGAAAACAGAGAGAATGGGGCCAGTAGTATACGTTAACATGTGATCTTTATTTCTGGTATTAAAAACAGGAGAATACAATGAAATAAAGTAACATTTGGTGTACTGGTAGCTACAGATGATGAGTTATTTATATGTAATTTGGGTATTTAGCATGCTTATGGTTTTTACTCCTTTTATAAGGGAAATTTTTTCCAGAGTCACTCCAGACTGATATAAAGAACGCAATGGGAAAACGGTTTCTTACTGAAAGTTGAAACTACTAGCACGTACTCCATAATGCAATACTTTGAACTATTATTCTCGTCGGAATCTTAGAAGTTGGTATACCTATCACAGCTTATCGGCTTGTCATTTCAGAATATTTAATAGGTAACCAACCATCTTTGAGTTGTTACGCTAATAAACTGCTCTAATAGACAACTACATATATGTACCTACATATGCCACCGGATTACTGTGCTGGCTTAGTGTTCGTCGTGCATTTTTCTTTAAACCCTTGGGTAAGTCCTTCATAGGTTCTCTTCACAAAACAAGTATTCTAAGATTTTTATACAAAAATGTTAGTATGATTAACAGGCAGAGACAGCCTTTTTAATCTCATTTTCAACAGTTTTAGCTGAGTGCTCCCTGTTAGCCAAGAGGACCCGTAGCATTCTGGAATGGCTCATGGCAAAAAATGTTCATAGTCCGTTTTACGTTTTACTGCAAATCAAGTTAGCAAGCAACAACCGAGACCATGGTCCAGGGTATGAACCATGGTTGCCAGCCAACCACTAAAAGCATGAAAGTTGCATTAATCCTAATTACATTCCTTACTCTCTCTCTTGTCCCTCAAGTGCAAGTGGTGGTGGCAGTGTGGTGCTTATGCTGGTTGAAGCAAACGAAAGTAAGAGTGAGTTTTGTAGTTGCTCCTGTTGTTGTTGTGCTTTTGAGTAGCAGCAACTACTCTGCTATATATGGTCTATGTCTAGGTTGGATGATGATGATGATAATCATCATCTTATAGTCTCCTTGCTTCTACTTCCTCGTCCACACTCCACTTACGCATTACAAACTTTATCAAAACCTGGAAGACAATTCCACTTCTTCATTTTTTCTTACATCTTAAGCAACACAAGAGAAAGATTCAAGATGCCAATAGTGAATAATAACCGAAGCGCATGCAATACAATTTTATGAGTTTGGGTCACTGCCCAAGAGATTGGCATCGACACCTTTGGGTTTTCAAAAAAATGTAAAACATTGAACTTGCAATAGAGTGATGACTAACGGAGAATATTTTCAACTTTGATAAAAACCAAACAGTAAGTGACTAGCGATTATCCTCTTGCAAAAGAGTAAAGTCTTAAAAATCCTTAAAAATTGAGCGTATAATTCATTTAATGTTTTTTTAGCAATCCGATGATGAACACTCTTTAAATTAATGAATGCATGTTGTCAAATCAAATTCATACAAAATTGCAGATCTTGAGAATTAATAAGAATGAAAATCCATAATATTGTAATTGTAAACCTAATAAACTGAAATGCTACAAATGCTAGTAGGCCTAAAATTTCTAGTCTGATGAAACAGCAAAAACTGTAACAAACAGGTGGGATAGTAAAAGACATTTAGTTGTATTTTGATGAAAGCAAAAAAAAATAAAGGTAAATTGCAATGTAATACTTGTGATGAAATAAGTGAAAACTCGTTTGCTGCTGCTGTTAGGTAAGAAAAGCACTGAAAACCAACAGTTGTTGCTAAACTCTCCACACTTCCACATACTGACAATTATTATTGTACAACTCGCCATAAATAACATCCTCAAAAAAGGTGCTTGAAACAGAATCCCAGAGATGATAACAGCATTTTGAAAAAGTATGAAGGTGACTTTCAGAAAGTCTCCATCTTAGTACATAGTAGCATATTGCTACTAAAGTCCCATTTTCTTTATTGAATTCACCGTTTTCTCCCAACTTTACTATACGAGTGTAAAACAGGAAAATATATGTTCAACAATAAAATAAATTCTAAAAAGTGGTTCTTATGGTTACGTAACTTTAACGAGTTGAGTTGTAATTTGTAGAAAGGGTTATCATATCATCCTCCTTTTACCAAGTGGTACCTGTGTTCAAACTGTAACTCCATAACCACCACTGAAATACCACACTCATATAATCTCGTTTTTTTATTCTCTTTTTTACTTTATGAAAATGAAATAGCATTTGGGAAAGATGTTACACACATGTTTCTTTTCATCTAAAATATATTAGACTTGTTCTTATCTTATCATTTTCTTTAAACTTGTAATATTCGGAGTAAAAAAACTTTTTAAAGAGTTTTCTATTCTTCTCTAGTCAAAATGGTAATGCAATCTCTGAAAAAATACACTTTCAATCAGTGAGTATAATACGTACTTATCCGGAACATGAGAGAAAAAAGAATCCTTATACTATTTCCTATTTTGATTTTATATTTTCTGATGTAGAGATATCATATCAACGTGTTTTTCAAAGTAGCTCAACTATGTCATATAATATGTAGCTTTTGTATTCTGAAAAAAAATGTATATGAATAGCAAACTTTAATAAAAAGGAAGACGATTACAATCATTTTACTCTTCCATTTTGTGCACTTCAAAAAACTCAACTGGATTTTACAGGCAAAATTTTATAAGGATGTGGATTCACTCTACAGAAATTCGTCATCGCGGAATATGGCTGTATGAAACTGGTCTTCAACGTGAGAACTTGTACTATATTACGCTCCAGATAGTACTGCCATTATTTTGTTAAGATATTTTTAGGCTCTGTCCAGTTATCTCAAGAAGGTTACAATAAAAGTAGAAAAAATAGGCGATAACACAAAATCGTACTCACCAGCAAAACGCCGTTAAAAGAAAAACTATATTGTGCACCTCATAAGGTCAAGTAGTTTATGGACAGGAATTAAATCTTACAGGGTCGCAGTTACGCAGAAGAGATCTTGACGGGCTCAGTAAAAAGCAGAAAGGAAGGAAAAGAAACAGTAACGAATGTTCCAAATTATGTAATTGAATTCCATTTTTCGTGCCTATTTTTTCCAAGTGGGATGTCGTAATTTACCACTGGATATAACTAGTCACTAATTTAAGCGTTTGGAATTGGGATATTCCATTCAGAACCGTTACCTTTTTAATTTTAAAATGGTTTGGTATAAAACGTCCTGTCGAGATTCATACTCAGACACCAAAAAACTTTAAAGTGTTGTACTTTACATAGACTTGTTTGTTTCTGTCTAATGAATCTAACTTTGCAGCAAATGAATACATAATCATAAAATCAAGCATACGCGTAATTGGAAGTAAATATTATATTTGTAAACACGATATTGTTGCACGTTCATGAATATCTAAATTGTGTAATTTTTAATTTTTTTCCACTGTATATTAACAGCTTCAAAAACAATAAAAGTAAATATCATGGATTTTATTTAACTTTTAGATCAGATAATCATCACGCTACCACACTATATTTTTTATCTATTCTTTTACATACGTTACTTGACAACTTAATTTTGTGTAACATTCCATTCTGTTTAGTTTTTCACACCTCTTTTTACTTCGTGTGTAGTATGACGAACAAGGGTAGTGCTTTGCTCACTCATTTGCAAATGAATACATAATCATAAAATCAAGCATACGCGTAATTGGAAGTAAATATTATATTTGTAAACACGATATTGTTGCTCGTTCATGAATATTTGAACTGTGTAATTTTTAATGTTTTTTCCACTGTATATTAACAGCTTCAAAAACAATAAAAATAAATATCACGGACTTTATTTAACTTTTTGATCAAATAATCATCACGCTACCACACTATATTTTTTATCTATTGTTTACATATTATATTACTTGACAGCTTCATTTTGTGTAACATTCCATTCTGTTTAGTTTTTCACACCTCTTTTTACTTCGTGTGTAGTATGACGAACAAGGGTAGCGCGCTTCGCTCACTCATTCAGCCATGCTCTATTATGTCAAATCGCTGCCTGAACTGATCGCATTCCTTTCCGTGTCTGTATTTTTTCATTTATTTGTAATAATACACCAACAGAAGACAGATTGGTTTACATTATATTTTTCACCATAATTATAAATACCTATGCCTTTTTTCAAAAGGTTAGCTGCAACTGTATAGCTTGTTGCAGATACAGCGTCAAGATTATTTTTTGCGTCAGAAATTGAAACCCTTATGCAGCAGGCCATAAAATGCATACAGCTAATACATCTTAATCTTACTTGAGTTTGAGTCTGTAACCAACTTTTTTCAAGTCCAGCATGTTCTCTCTGGTTTATTCCGAAAAATAATCCAAATTCATAACAACTTCTCAAATTACACTTCTCCATTACAAATCCATGAATTTTCCGCCCAACAAAACTAAACATGTTCCTTCCTTTTACATTTTTTTCTAAAAGGCCAATGTGATAAATGCTTAAAAACAAAATTCATATTCATGGACTACTACAACACTTCTACAAGTTGTTATTTTTATCAAATAAAATACAATGCAACTAAAAAAATGAATGCCTACTCAAGTGAATATTACATTGCGTATTTTAGACAGTCAACATTCTTGCTCCTCATAAAATAAAAGCAGCTACACAGAGCACAGCAGAGACCAGAATAGAAGAGAAGAAAGGGCAAATAATATATATTTTTTAACTTCTTATTTTTCTTTTAGAGTGTAGTAGCCTCCGGAGACAAAGAAGCAACTAAAAAGGGAACTACTACTTCTTTTTCTTATTTTTTTTCTTTTACAGAAAACTAAAATCCGAGAAAAATTTCCTGCTATAAAAGACCAAAGCATACATATATGCCAATATGTATATGTACTACATACAGTAGAAGCATTAATATAGTAGAATTACTATTTACACTAATGAATAAAGAGTTTTTAGAAGAAGAAACGCTACATAAACCTTTCTTGTGTTTTTCTGCTTAGTATTTCTCCTCCTTTTTATATGACAAGCACATACACAACAGGGAAAAAAGAAGATTCTTTTTCTTTCTTTCTTTTATTTTATTATCCAGTCAGTGTACTACGTAAATTAAGCTTACAGTCAAAAAGTCTAAAAAAGATAAAGAAGCAGAATAAAAAAAGGAGAAAAGAAAACTGGACTAACTCTCTTCCTTCCTGTCTCGCTTTCTTCTTGTGTATGTATGCGTTTTTATACTCCTTTCTTCTTATATTTCAAAGCAAATAAAAGTTTTTAAAAGTTGCTGTTGCGCCTACGCTACTACTACATACTGCTAATGCTATAACGGTGTGGAAAAGTGAAGAAAATGTGAAGTGAAATGAGTGAGTGAATGAAAATGATGATGATAAAATAAA
>JAHZMZ010003814.1:0-11058 GCA_027743805.1 Lepidocyrtoides sp. E14 | reverse complement strand
AGTTAATACAGTTAACTGTCAGTTAACTGTATTAACTGATAGTTAACTGTATTAACTGATAGTCAACTCTATTAATTGATAGTTAACACTATTAACAGACAGTTACTCATTCTATGGGTTACCTTTTCCACGCTTTGTTTAAATATTTTTTAAATTTTCAATTTTTTGAACTTTCTCTGGACTCTCCCACCCCCAGTAAAATTGGTTTGCTTAGCATTGATGCGATTCTGAGAGCGTGACTCAGCACAATATCCAGCTATTTTCCGTCCTGGCTGTATATGAAGTTTTAATGCATTTTCAAGACTGTTACATCGCTTTCTAAAAGCATTAATCCTATTTTAGCTCTACTATCTACGATAAACTGGTACTAACTACCAACTGAAACAAATTTTTTGGGATATTTTTTGCTTTTACCTAGTCTCGCTACCTGAATGCGAACCCAAAATCACTAAATGTACTTACTATTTCCAGCATAGCTCATCTTAAACGTACTCAATGGCAAAGTGATATCAACATGCTCTTTTCATTTTACACTTTACACCAGGATAAACCTTTAAATCAGAATTGTTTTCCCAACAGAAAAATTTGAAGAAATGAATGAAGTCATAAGCAATCTTAACAAAATTCCGAATATCAAAAGGATATACATCGGCAGCGACGTTATACACGAAGAAGATAAGCAAATCAGTGCAACCGACCACCAGGAGCGTAACTTAAACGTAGTAATAATCATGGGGGAACTGAAATCCAAAAATGTTCAAATCGGTTGCGCTGCTCCTAAAATTAGATTACTTTACCAGCCCAACTATCCATGGCAAACCAAAGACAGATTGTGGTTCATTCAAGCTTCCATTGAAGCCTGTGGTCCACTTTTCAATGCGTCTACGAACATTCTCCTTCCGTTTCAATTTCAGGTACTCCATTACCATCGACTTGTTTACTTTCTTGCCGTAATTCACAAAGGAAAGGAATTATTTGAAGAGAAATATCCAAGAAAAAATTTCATTCCAATGATTCAAATTGAAAAAGTACACAAAGACGAGCGGGAAGAGTCTTCAGCATATTACTGCAGCTCAACAGACCAGCTAAGGAATGAATACTACCAAGCTGCTTTCTTATATGCTAGTATTCACAACTGGACAGAACTTTTTGTGAGCCCGCTTAAGAAAGTTGACAACTCTGACATCGGATTTTGGCAAAGGATTCCGGTTAGCAAAGAGATAAGCGAATCTGTGCGTAGATATCCTGTGTTTTTTCGTACAAATGCAGAGAAGTCATCTGAAAACCATTTCTTATTGACGTATCCATGTATCAGACGGATTCAAGTAGCGGATGCAGCAGGCATTATGTTTTTGAGGAACCAATATTCAGGAGCGACAGTTGACTTGAATTTGCGCAAAACTGATCCGCTCACCGGGGCTGAAATTGAAATGGCGCTTTTGTTCGTACTCCAGCGATTTTCGTTTGCCGAGCTAATATCAGCAGACACCCACCACCTGCAGCATATAAACTCTGTTATATCCACGATGTTTCACACTAAAATAAGAAATTCGAGTGCCGCTACAGTTTTCTACTTTGAAATTCCACTTCAAAATCGTCATTTGTTTAGAAATATTTTAAGTTCCTCCCACAGTAACTTAGCCATACACCTCAGTGGCTGGGAATCCGAAGAGTTTAATGCGGAAAATTTGGCAGGATTTCAACAATATTTTGGAATCACAGTTCAAGACTGCACTCAAGAAATAAATACGGAGTTATCTAAAATTAAAAACTTACCATTTTTTCATCGGGTGAGTTACGTGGTGTGCAATGAGAAACCTGTGGTACCTTATGTTTCGAATCAGAAATGGATGTTCGAATACTTTAGCACTTTGCTTTTCAAAAAGTTGTACATGGAGAGACAACTAAACACCCAAAATTCTACAAGGAAGGTAGAGATCATGTTTAGAATTAATCTGATTTTTGAATCCACGGAATTCCAACAACGGCATGACATGGACATATTGCTGAGATTTCTCAATGAAGCAAATCAGCACAGTGCTGCGTACAAAATAAATATTTTATTGTGCGTGCCTTTGCCCCGGAGGGTTCAGGTGAAAATTGCTTGTATACTTTGATTGATTGATTGATTGATTGATTTATTGTCAAATGGATTCCTTCGTACAAGTACTAAGTAAGGACATTATTCCAGTGACTATGATATTATATACATTTTTTATCAAATTTTTTTGGTGGAGACTTAAAAATTATGAAGACTTGTCTAACGATGCGGCTTACATTGATCAGGAAAATGGTTAGTTTTCTTGGAATTTATTTACATCCCAGAAAGGTTTTAAATTTTTTATTTTTTTTTATTTTTTTGTTTTTTAAAGAGTTTTTCGGTCATCCCACAAAATTAGAATATCTGCCTGCACTTCGCAAATCTAGTCAACACACTTCCCTCCGCCTGCACATCATAATATTTGGTGTGTTGTTTGCTGGTCTACTCACTGCTTTACTAACAGTGTGTTTTTATCTTCTCCGCAGAAACAAAATATTTCTTAATAAGCTTGAAGTACAACGGTTTTACGACGGCATGGACGCAAATGAAAATGAGAATATAGCAGTAAAAATGGACTTTTTAAAATCAATTGACCTCAAGTTTCCAAAATCCTGCGAAATATCAAGAAAGGAAATTGAAGTGCAAGACTTGATCGGCAGTGGTCAATTTGGTGTGGTTCATAAGGGTCTTCTGTCCAAAACAGTTGAAGTGGCTATTAAAAGACCTGGTAGAAACTGCAATAAGGAGCTTTTTCAGAGTACACTCTCTGAGCTAAAAATATTATGCCACATAGGCAGTCATCCAAACATTGTGACGCTAATGGGAGCTTATACAAAACAAATCTCATTTGGCAAAGTATACATCGTTTTGGAATATTGTGCCCATGGCTCTCTCCAAAACTTTCTTCAAAGCAGTCGTAGTCAACCCTCAAAGGACATTGACCTACTCCAACTAAATCTATTTGCATATCAGATTGCAACCGGAATGGAATTTGTGTCGGAGAAGCAAGTAGTGCACGGTGATCTGGCCACTCGAAATATCCTAGTGACGTCTGACCTTACCTGCAAAATTGCGGACTTTGGTCTCGCCAGACAACTTTATGAATTAGGCGAGTATAAAAAGTGTAGTCAGGAACCGCTGCCTTGGAAGTGGCTGGCGCCTGAAAGTCTGGAAAATATGATGTTTTCAACAAAGTCGGATGTGTGGTCGTACGGAATTACACTCTGGGAGTTATACAGTTTGGGTAATAGAAAAAGTTTATTGTATTTTTCAAAGGTCTAAAATACATCAAAGTAAATTTAAGCGTAATGATAAGTAGGTAAAGCTCCATACCCTGGCCAGTCCTGGACAGAAAATTTTGTTACCGAGTTGAAAACTGGGCTGCGGATGGGAAAAGCAGAGTACTCGTCAGATGCCATGTATGTAGTTGTAGGTATCAGATTTTGTCCGGCAACAATATTAACTTGCATTGCTATAAACTTTAATTTTTTTGTTGACAGACATGAGCACATTCAGCAATGTTGGAAATTAGTTCCCGAGGAACGACCGACTTTTACGGCTTTAAAGACGGCATTCATTAAACTAAGAGACAGTGAATATTTAGTCTTTGATTAATTTAAACTTATGATGGAAGATTGGAACCTGTTAATTTAGCATTAGTTCATTTTTAAATTTCAAAGAAAGTGATGCATATGAGCTCAAAGTTGTAGTAATTTGAAAGTGCTGCTTCCCATTACTGGCAAGGATGCATAATTGACAGATACATGAGAATCATATTACAGAGTTTTAGTGATTTTTTATAGAGAAATACATTTTTCACAATCAATGTTGGTATACGTGCGTTAATACGCCAATTATATAATACTGAATTAAAACACGTTAAACGCGATTAACATTCAAATATGCCAGAGAGTAATAGTAGAAAGAAGTAGAACAGTATCGACGACTTTTGACAAAATCATGTATATTTGCTGAGCTGTGGCCAACTATCAATAAAATATTACATAAACAATACCCACGTGATGCGTAATCATTACAATTGGTAATGGTTTATAACTTTTATATCTTGATAAATAACAATTGACATAAGATGCATGTTAATCCCGAAATTTTTTCCCATTGAAAGCAAAATCTTTAATAGAAGTTTCATAATCTTATCCAGCAGTAAAACTGGTAAACTCAAATTAAGTATCCACAACCTAAGGACGGACGGCGTATTGTTAGCTTCCTACTGGTTGCCACCTTTCGTACCATGTAAAGAAAATACCTGAACCGTGAACTAAAAAAATATTTCATTTGCTCTCAATTTACATTTTTTTCCACGCTGCAAGTAGTATCTGCCGCAAAAATAATTTCTTAAAATCAGCAGACGGGTAAGTTATACATCTCGATTTCAACATGCGGAGTTGTTAAAAATAAACTGAAAGTTTGTCTACTTTTCTTCACCAAACTGTTTAAAGGTACATTCTCGATTTATAAAAATTCATATTACAAAATAAATAACTGCTAAACTTTGTTATTAGAGGATAATATTATGCTTTGATTTCTTCATTGGATGGACAATGGACTGAGGCAAATAGATAATAAAACGAATTAAAACCTTTCTATTTCTTCTAACCCATGCTTAAAGGCATACAAGACTTGAATGTTGTCTCCGTCCACCTTCCTGTATTCGATGATAACAACCATGCCATCAGGGTCCATCGACTCTCCAGTAAATGCACACAAAACAAAATTGGGATTCAGAACACAATCTCATTCTACCAAAATATGCATAAATTAAATAATTTTTTTTGGCAAGTATAGGTAAATTTGTAAAGTTAAGATGGATATATTATTACCTGTAAAGAACTCCAAGTTCTCAAATCTATCAAGAAGCTTCTTCACAACTTTGTTTATGTTCCTTTTAAAAACGTCAACTTGGTCTGGGTTACTTTCCTGAAGTTTCTGAGCAATTTCCCTCTTGTACTCATTCAGGTATAACATGAAGCCCTCCTTGTCGAATGGTGGAGTCTCTACGAGACCGTGGGTAGAGGCAAAATCAACACCAAATTCGAATACTTCATCAGCTCCTTCATCGACATCTTCAGTCACAACCTAAAAGAGTAAATAGGATAGGTTAGTGGCCACGACTAGCACAAGACATCCTTAATTGTTAAATTGTATGAAAATTTACTTTTCCTACCTTGCCATACACCTCATACATGACATTGTCAACCAGCTTCATCTTGTATCTGCCGGAGAACATTTCGTCCCCTACAAAATAAATCAACACGCTTTAAAAACAGTCTTTTTTATGATCTGTGCTAACTTTGGCGGTACAAATATTCTTGTTGCAGAATGGAAAGTAGTAGGTATTTAACTTACCAGTCAGGATATCCTTGTAGATCTTCCTGATGACCTCTTCTGTTACAAAATTTAATATTCAACTGAAAAAAATACACGTCTGATAGGTTTGGCTGCCACGAGAAAACTAACGAAGAAAAGCTTGGGCAAGCGAGGTTTTGTCAGAAAATTTGATTTTGAGTGCAGGTCGAGCAGAGATCGCAAGGATTGTCGCTCTCAAGCTGTCAGAGAACAAAGGAGATCCTGTCAACAAAACTATTTCCTCTGACGATTGGACCATAAAAGAAAGCAGCAGTCTACCTCAGCCACGTCCCCGGATGAAATAAATCTAAATCTAAAATTATCATGGACACGACAGAGTTAGGCTAGTTGCACTCTTTCTTGGACATTTAAGTGTTGTACAAGATTCGACATGAACAAATAATTCAACCTCAAAAGAGAAAGGTTTTATTCTAATGCTACATGTGCTTTTGGGTTTTTCCGGCATGCATCGACTCTGAACAAGCATACTCGACTGCACATGAAAATAAGACAGTATTTTTCTTAAGATTTTGTTCGATGCATGGCCTTAAACAAAAATATCTCGAAGTAGGAAAGGTTGTTGTTGGGTTGAGGAGGAAATAGAAGTAGTAGAGTCATAGCATGTATTGTATTTAAATTTTACTTTACTTTGCTGAGGAATATACACGAGTCAAAATACATACACTTCCAATCAACACCTACCACCGGTGGTGTTAATCGACTCTTCTAGAATTGTATGAAAGAATGGTTCATAGGCAATAGGTAATGTACAGTTTTTCTGATACACGACTCGCATTACCACATGCCAGTACATAATGATGAATGATGAAGGTCTCACAAGATTCAATGTTAAATTGAATATTACGTCATACTATTATTCCGTACTACTAGTACTATTAATTTTATCTACATGTTATGTACAGTGTGTATTACAAATACGTCATCCGTTTTCTTTTAATTTTACAAAAACACTGCCGCTTGCATAAAAATTATCCTGGATGTTATAACATTGTAGTTATAAGATTTCCATTTTAAGGGAGCACTGTAGTTATGGGACTTTCGTAGCGCAGTGACGATATAATATATATGTGAAAGTTGTTGAGCTTTTTGTCAATGTTAATATTATCAATATTATTCTGTAATATATATGCAACACATACCACGTGTATTCGTATATTATATTATTATGTGTAACATGTATATATAACATTTACATAATGAATAAAACGATTCTCTTATTATATTCCGTATATTCGATTTAGTTTGCGTATTTATTTTTAGCTCATAATTAATTAATTTATTATTTGACCTTTGACCCTTGTGTTGAGTTTCGATTTTGAAATTGGTAGCGCCCTCGTGTTCGCCACAAAATATTTGATTTTAGTGCTAGACGTACTTACATACGTAAGAACATGACCTGGGTTGACCTGTAAAAACGAAACTAATGTCCACTCAACGACCATGACATTAATACTACGAGAACTATCGGTTTTACAATGACTGTTATACCGTATTATCAAAAATGTCAAAAATTGCAAGGCTAACTGTCCAAAAACATGCAGGCACCGATTTACCTGGAACTGATTTGAATTTTTTTAATTAATCTGCCACACTTAATTTTGGCAAAGCCTTCGAATAGATGGCCTAGCAATGACATTTTCCTGATATTTTTGCAATGTGTTGTAAGTGTTTTAAATTGAAGCTTAATTGCAAAAAGTAAAGTATTGTGCAACAACGCATTGAAGAAGGCCTTAATGGACCGCGTACCCTTCAAATAAATATCTTTTAACCGAGAAATACACCAATCAGCAAACAATGGCATAACTTCGACAACAAAACATATAACAGCTACGCAAACACCAGCAAACAGCAACACGAAAATGACAATTACGTTGCCTTCCAGCGGTGCACTCCTCGGCACATCTGTTTCCTGCTCATTAAGGTAGCCACTTTCAGCATTGACCAACCCTGGCAGCCAGTTACCAATTCCTGTCTCAGTAAAAATTCGCGCCCTTTTCATATACGAAGATGGCGTATATCCGGAGACTCCAAAGGTCAAGCTTATATTGGTGTAAATTTCTGAACCAATAGAAATTTTTTCATTTCCAGTTGCTCTAAATTTTTTAGCGTATTTAACGCACAAATGCTCGGGCATTACAACTGCTGTTTTATTGCAGGTGTTAATTTCATTTTCATACCATCGTGCTTCCTTCTCCCAAAACAATTTTTTCAATACGGGTTGCATTTTATCTGGCCAGAACCAGCTAATCTTTCGAGGCAGAATGTCAGCCTTGAACAGATCATGCATGCTCCAGCGCAAACTACGAAGTAATCCCGAAACGTTCGGGTGAATCATTGAGTTCTCAGTCAGGTTAGATAGAATGCTGCTTCTGTATTGTTTTCCAACTTGGAGAGTTTCATGCCATGCTTTGAAACTTGAAAGCTCTGTTCTTGCCTGCAACACCCCCCATCCTCTGTAACCTCCGCCAACGTAATGTCTTTCCCGGCGGTTTAAAGAATACCCAGTTTGAAACTTAAGGGGCCAACCAAAATCTTGAAAATCAATATCCACACTGGTTGCTCTTGAATATACGGTGAGATTGTCGCTCTGCAAATGATCCAAAATGTGATACAAAAGAGCTGGTCTGACAGTTATCATGTTATACACATTCGTATTTTTGTACGCATTACTCAAAACAAGACAACTTAGAAAATAACCCGAAAGCACCCATCGGGTCGACGAAGAACCAAGAACATTTGCTGGAAACGGGTCACCTTGTTCAAGAAGAACCTTTGATGGATAAATGATTCTCGCACTGCAAGTTATTGCCCCTTTTGAAACTTCGGAAAAGGGTCTACCGAAAATCAGTGTAAGAACCAGTACACTAGCCACAATACTCATCCAAACATAAATGTCATAAATATTAAACAGCTCTTCAAACGGAAATGGCTTCCGACCTCTGTGACCACTCGTGATGAAACGTAGATTTGTCAAAGGATTATGAAATGTTATTAGAAATTTCGACATCAATCCGGGTATTTCTGGGGTGACACCGATTTCCCAATTCATGTACAAACCTGCCCAAAGATCCTCCACGGGTATTACATCTGGTTCAGTGACCAGTTTCCCGTGCTGACAAAGTTTCCCGCTAACTGTCAAATACGTTTTGTTTTGCATCACTGCAAGTATTACTTGAAAGGCTGTGTAAAACAGTCGCTCATCTTCATTTTTTAGGAATTTTGGCAACGTTTGACGTTCCTTAGAATGGAACATTTCACATGAGTTAATGTACTCAAAAAAAGATGCAAAGAATTTTCCAAAGGTAGCCAAGTGTACGTCATCATAGTCTACTCTGCCTAATACGGTGGTGTGCAAGTATATATTTTCTGGAATCCAGGATCCTATCCAAGGTACATCCTGAAACGTTTTTTCCTGTAATTTTGTCGTAGTTGCTAAGTCAAGTGTTTTGAAGTCTACATCATGCATCACTATTTGTGTTTTACAATAGCATTGTTGAAGTAGAGCAATCTCAATTATTTTTGTAGCTTGCTTGGATACCTGCATGAGCAAAAATATGTTATGAAACAGCAAGGGTCCAACATAATTTTTGAACATGAAAATTTTGCCTCCCTGTCGTGACCACGTCAGAAGTTTGTAACGATAATGTCCCAGCTCTATTTTATCATGCAGTAGAACATTATATTGCGGTGATAATGATTGTGTGAAAAATTCTGGATGGTCATATTTGGAATCGTTGCTTTTGTACGAGAAATATTTAGTCATGGGATACCATGGTTTCGACATTGTCGTAAATGGCTGGTAAAGAGCGAGGTGTAGTGAACTTGTCCATGGTTTTATATGGGCGCTGATGGTGAACAAATTGTAGCAGCTTACAAATTCCTGCAACATTTACGCTTGGATGATTAATAAAGTCTGAAGATGAACATTTCCCCACCATTTCTTCGATCGTGTATGCATGGCTGCTGTTTAGAAGACCTTTTGGAACCCATGCTAGTTGATCGGCATCGTATAGGGCGGGAACTGTGTACCTAATTAGAACAGGAAATTTGGTTTCTTTGATATCAATATTTCGGAAATTGGTAATGACAACGAAGGATCGTGACGTTGCCAACTTGTCAATAATTTCGTTAAGGTTTTCAATTCTTGCTGGTGTAGGGATTCGTAAAAATGTCTTATATTCTTCTCTAACTGGCGTAAGAAAGAACCGGCCGTTTGGATAAATTGTGGAGTCCACAGCATAGAAGATTAGCTCTTCTGTAACACAAGCTTGGAATTGAAGGTTTAGAATCCAGAAACATATAATTTGGTATTTCGTCATCTTGTTGTAAATACGCAAGGGGAATATGACGAAGAAAGTAGAAATAAAACAGTTTTTTTGTAAATGCCGCAAACACCTTAGCAGCTTTTTTAGGCTTTGCTTATACACCAGAATGCGATACGTTTTTCAGTTTTATATAACTTACCCTTTGGACGTTATCTAAACATATCAAAATAAATTATTCAACAGATGAAAAACCCACCTTAACTATGTGGTTGGTATGACATACTTAATATGATTTATATCTTTTCAGTGTTTTTTAAGTTCTACTACCAAATGGTGGCATACGGGAGAAAGTTTTAAGTGATTAGTGATTATATATACTACCTCAGTTTGTTCGATGTAAGGATAATGCACTCCATAAGCAATTTGGTTGCTCATATAATCTTCAACTGGTGGTGGTAAGTAATTAAGTTTTTTGATGAGCTGAAAATGGTAGTTTCATAAGCAATAAACTCACAAAGTGTTGTAAGCTTTCTTGTTACCTTATGTTATAAATTTTGGTAAAATTTTTTATCTATACAATAGTTCGGGAAGCTATAGAGTTGAAACCTTAGGTTAAACAATGTTAAAATCATCAATCATTGGCATTCTGCCCTTAATTTGGGCAAGTCGCGTATCTAAAATATTCATACAAATAAGTTAAAGCAGCGAGAAGCCAATAAAAATCCACCTTCCTATTTGGTGTTAAGGCGTGTCCTCCCACTACTACATGCTTAATATTTTAAAACTGAATTTAATTTTCATTTTCATTAACGAAGTTTGAAGGTTCATAATAGAAACTATTATTGTTAACTGTCTGCATAATATGTAATATAGGTATTAACGCAAAACAAACAATGATGGCAAAATTTAACCAAATTCGTCCTACATGAGCACACCCAAATAAACCAATTTTGACGAATGATCAGTTGTAATAATGTTTTTATTTAGCAAAAAGATAAATTGCAATATCTGATTTTCAGCATGTATTAACTTCTGAATTAAGCGTAAGCTATTCTTGAAACCTTAGTTTTAAACTTTTTCATAGAATATGAAAACCTTTTAGGCCTGAGTAAAGCAGCACAAAAGTTAAGTATGTAGTGCTTTCCATAAAGATAAGACTTTTTAAACCGAAACATGCCCCATTCAACAATCATTGGCATCACTTCTACAACAAAGCATACAATAGCTACTGTGATCCCACCACACAACAGTACAAATATTACAATCACGTTACCTTCCAACGGTGCACTTTTAGGAATATCTATTTCTTTTTCATTTAGGTATCCACTTCCAACATTGATTAACTCCGGCAGCCATTTACCAATA
>JAHZMZ010003813.1:0-18217 GCA_027743805.1 Lepidocyrtoides sp. E14 | reverse complement strand
TACGTGAATGTATGATTTTGAATGAGTAAAGCCAGACAGTGCAATACCAGAACTCTGATCTCGATCTAATACACACACACTTGACTGATGATATGGTGTATCTATACATTAAAGGATTTAGGCTAAAAACGAAATAATAATATTTGTAGTGATATAATTACTTACTCAGTCTGTTCGTGGACCTCTTTGCATTTTTAATGAAAAGTATAATATGTTAAATTTTTGTTTGTTTCAAATTCAACCGGAACGAAATAAGTTTTTGCCACTTTTAAATAGTCGCCAGTAAATCGGGCATATTCTCCAACCTATCGGTCATATCATCATCAAGTTGTCATTTTGTCATGTCACTATCACATCACATTATTCCCTTTGATAAGTGGTGATAATGCATTTTAAACTCCACTTTAATTTTCATCCATTCTTATGACATCCACTCTGTTATATGTACATTCATATGTGCAGCAGCAGTTCATTTTTGTTTGAGTTTTTCATGTGCATAATATTAATTTCTGTAACCCTGAGTTTACTTTTGATACTGAACACCGTGTGATATGGGCCATGGGGTAATGTAAGAAAATGCTGACCACAATTCAATTCTGAACCGAAAATTTCATTCCGTTGTTGGGGAACTGTGCGACTTGAAAGTTAACTTTGTCTACCAAATAAAGTTCGCCTTTATCACGCCGTTACAAGCCGGTGCTAATAATTTATGATTACTTTTTAAGAATATTACGTAATACATTTCCTTACACATAACATCTTGCTTCACTCCATGCAATAATATACAGACTTTTTGTTCAAAACAGAAAGTCGTAATACCTAAAATGCTACACAACAAAAGCCAACATACAACCCTCTTCTTCTCTTCTAAAACCAACAAGACCAAAAAATATGGACACATTGCACACACACACACACAATAAGGAAAAAAGCAAATAGAATAGTAGCAAAACTAGCAAGAGAGCAAAGTATGTGCCATGATATATTATTATGATACTTTTACCATTTACTTTACAACTACTACAAACTACTGCTCTAAGGTTGTTGGGGATTTGATTTTTTAGGGAGCAATGCAACACAAATGCAATCAAAATCATCATCAACACTACGATGACTTGGTTTTCTGGCTTGTTGCGTTTTACTTTACACAAAACATTATACAACATCGTGTAGCACTGCTGCACACCAAAAACCTGAGGTACAGTGTATCCTGATTCCTTCTAAACTAAACCAAAAAGTAAAGTACGTCCTTACGTCCTCTTTCTTGTCTTGAGTTTGTCTGTGTAAGATTCCCTGTATCCCTAATAAAACCCTCAAAACCTCATAGATTCTCTCTCTCTCTCTCTCTTTAATCATCGTCCCTCCTTTGATTAAAGAAATTACACACTACAAAGTAATCGTAAAAGTAGTAGTATTATTAGTAGGGACAGCAATGCAAGCAAACTTCATCGATATAATTGCACCAAAAGGAATCACAAATTGTGATTCACAATCCACATTTTGCATTCACAAAAATCCTTCCTATCATCATCGTTTTTTAGCTCGTTTCTCACAAAAATTATAGGCAATATTTCTCAATAATATGCGTCTCTCTCTCTCCCTACTGCACATCATTGTTACATTACTACAACGCTAATAATGCTTTACTTTTTTTAAAACATGTACCAGCAGTACCAACAACGGCGGATGTACAAAGTACAAACTACAAAAACGCTTCATGCAAAATATATTATAGCTAGAGCCAACCACACACAGAGAGACAGAATAGATGAATAGAATACTTTGCTCAGGCTCAACTCTGTGCAGTGTTCAGTTTTTAATATACCGACAATGCTGTAACCCTAAAAACATTTTTTGGATGCTTATAATAATAACGCTTTTCTTTCTGTCTGTTGTATAGTAGTGAATGTGTCTGACGAATGGCGATGATGATGATGATGATACTACTCTACAACTTCAGCTACTACAGCAAGCTCTAGTGAATGAGTCAGTCGTCAGTCGGCAGGAATAGGAAAGGAAATTCGGTTTTTAGTCATCATCATCATCATCGTGTTCTTTTTACGAGAGAGAGAGAGAGGTGTAGTTAGCGGTGTGGTATGGTGGTGGTGGTGGTGGTGGTACAGCAGCAAATAAGCTTTCGTTCCTTTTGTATGAGTAGCTTGCCTTTTTGCAGCTTTTTTTGAGAGTAGTTGGCTCATAAGTTGAAGCAAAAGCTGGGTTGGTCGTCTGTCTTGTCTAACTTACTAAAAAAGAATACGTACAGAGAGTGGTAATTCAAAGCAGCTAGCTCAAGTCCGCTGCCGCTGCCTCTCTCTGTGACTCAACAAAATACACAGACAGGCGGACAGATAGAAAGAAGAGCGTATAGCGTAAGTTAGGAAAAGCGTAAGAAGCGTATAGTATAAAATAGTAGGGTGTCGATGGTGGTGGCTGACGAGTTCGCCGAAGAAGTTGAAAAATATTTTTTTTTTTGAAAGAGAAGAGGAATAATATAACCAGTAGTGAAAAAATTGGGACTATAAGGACGAAAGAAAGAAGGAGAGAGAGAAATAATAAAATAAAATATTGTTTTGTGGTGTAGTTTTGTGTTGGATGAAAGCTCAAAATGGTAGGTGGACATTTTAAAAATTTATTATGTTGATTAGTTAATTTTTGGAGTAATTAGTGTGGGAAAGGGGTGAAAAGGAAGAGGGGTTAATTAATTGATTATTTTTTTGGTTGCTTGTTGTAGGCATCTGGTGTCACAGTATCAGACGTTTGTAAGACCACTTATGAGGAGATCAAGAAAGACAAGAAGTACCGCTATGTCGTCTTCTTCATTAAAGATGAGAAACAAATTGATGTTGAGGTTGTAGGTAAGTATAATTGATAATTAACCGAGTGGTAGGGAATGATGAAGATAAAAAAAAATGGTTATAGTAGATCGTCGTCGTCACTGGTGTGAAGCTATTTAGTTGAGTAGTAGTTTAAAGGAAGACAGTAGTAGTACGGAAATGACCGGGATGTCTGTATTTTTTTAAAAAGTGTGTGGGAGTGAAATTATGTATATGTTTAACCAAACCACTATTACTATTGTAGTAAGTAGTAGGTTACTTATGGGTGCTAAATGGTGATATACCTAGAGCTTAAAATCAGATTTTTATTAATACAGTGGAAAGTTTTAAATTTGGTCTTTTTTTGCACACTTGCAATTTTTCCTCTGCTATAGCAGTAGTATCTGCATTTAAATATGGAGTAATACTCAATTTTTTTGTGTATCATGTTCATGTAAATAGGATTGGGATGATGAGTATGACGTAGTAGTAGTAAAAGTAGTGCTTACATGTCGAAGTAAAAGTTGTGATGAAAGTGATCTGTCAGTTTGAGAAAGCCTTTTCGGTCATTGTTGTGGTTTATGTATGATCATAGTTTTGTGTGGTAGCTGATAATTTAATTATATAATGTGGCATTTGTTCAGGTCCACGTGACGCAGCGTATGACGCATTCCTGGAAGACCTCCAGAAAGGTGGCAGTGGAGAATGCCGATATGGACTTTTTGACTTTGAATATACGCATCAATGTCAAGGAACCTCTGAGGTATTTGATGAACTCTGGGAGTTTGTAATTTTTAATTTTTGTGGCCATTTAAGACTATGACCAGGAGAAAATACGTGTTTTACAATTCTTTAATTATTACTGTTTTGGGCTTGAATTATGCATTTTTCACACAATTGCGTTTAAATATGTATACTATTTGATATTATTATGCAGCTACTGATGTCATCGTTTGTTGATGAACGATTACTTAATGCCATGTTTTTTTTTAATTTAATAGGCCACAGATGCTTCGGAAGCAGCAATGGATGCAGTGGAAGAAAAACTAAGAGCCACTGATCGGAACTGAAAAGAGATTATTTATATGGTCTCTTTCGTTCACTTACTAAGCACATACTGTTCTTTCTATATTGTTTTTTCGTTGGCCAAGTCAAACTTAGTCCTCATGGAGTTGACTGGAATGTTTATGCTAAATATTAATGTAAAATCTAGAGAAATGATGTCACCTGTACTGCAGAGTTGATTGGTCATAATATCCGAACATTTATTATTAATAACAGTCATGTTGTTGTGTTTGAATGATGTATTATGAATGACTTAATTTAATAGGTTTTGCATAAGTTACTTAAAGTATTGATTTTATGCTTTTCGATTAAAAATATAAGCTGTTTTTTAAAAAAGGTAATCAGGAAAATTGTATAAAACCGTCGACACTGCTGGTTGAAAACTGCTTGTAAATTCTTGTGTAGTGTTTAGAAGCTGCATAATAATGATAACAAGTCCAAAATATCTTGTAATAGATCAAAAACCAACATCCATGAGGACTAAGTCTACTCGTAATCATAATAATAATTATTACATTATATTATAGCGTTCTTCATGCATTCATGGTGAAATATGGCTAATCATTATTATTGTATTGTATGAGTTGTATGTCGTCAATGTTGTGGTGTGTTTAAGGAGAACTGAACTTATTATTGAATTTCATAACATTTTGTCAACATTGGTGATGCTGTAATAACATAATAAAAAGATTTTCTTATTATTAATACTCCTTATTGTTTCAACCGCAAGTTCCTTACTATTGTAAAATTACATCTTGAGAAAATGTCGAGCATTTTTCCTTTATGACATGCAAACTTTATATATATTCCGCAAAATATGTAGTAGTAAGTAGCAATGCTAAACATTTTCTTATGCAAGTATTTATATAATGTTATGCAAATGCATTATTCCAAAAGCTGTATTCATACACCCACACCAGCACTGTGCAATAATATTCAATATAGAATCATTTTAACTACTTACATACAACATCTCAAATTATAACACAACACAACCGTGAAGGTTCAAGACTCCGCCATTAGATTTCCCGTCACAAGTTTTAATTTGTACATACGCTACTGATGCGTGTGGCCAAGTTATGCAAATAGCCACAAAAAGGAATTGCACAAAGTTAGTTGGGGTAAAGCGAAATTCTGTAGTCCTTGGCTGAAGTTTTTAAACGTGTAGTTGGAAGCCTCATTTGATATAACAAACATGGTTTCGAGTCGAGCCGTTTAAATGACTTATGAATGGAACCTGTCACTTTCATGTATATGGTAAACATGTCATGCATATTGTTATTCAAATTCATACAATAGATTTCGTATTAATGCATGCAGTTTAGTATTTAGAAAATTGAAAAAGTAAAAGTCAGAGAGTGAGAATGTTCTGAAAGCAACTTATACCAACCAGTCGAATATCATAAAAACGCGTAAACTCTCTGCTGTATTTAAAGTTGTCGACAACATTTTGGTATTAAGCAGTTTTCCATGTACGCTTACACACGACGGCTTTGCAGACGAACAACACCATGAAATTGGCAAATCAAAAGACAGGCGCAAACTTTCTTGGAGCATTTAAAGCATGTTAAAGTTTATCAGTTTTGTAGGAATGAAATAAAAAGGTATGCATAAAATGATAATGATATGATTAGCTTTATATACTTATATAATAATATAATATAGTAACTTGTTTTCTGTGTTATACATGCATGCATACTTTATACTTTCATTGAAGCAATGCTAAGTTTCTCGCCTTTCTTTTCCTTTCGCACACTCCACATTTTGTGCAAAACAAAAGTCAGTGAGCGAGGAACAGAAACAGAACGGCAATATGGGAAATGGATATTTTAGTCTAGCATTTTTCGGGGGGCATTGGGAATCTCCTGTACTGACTGACTGACTGTATGAGAATGAGTAACTCTCCATTAAAATAGAACTCCTCCACAGTAGTATATTTTCTTTCCTTTGCAAAATAATGCAGCAGTGCGGGCTGAGCTCTGCTTCAGAGCAGGCTGTCGGTCTCTTCGTCACAACGGCTAGATAGATTGAGTTTTTGTAAGAAATTCTCCGAAAAATTCTTCTTATCCCAGGAAAAGTTCCTTGTTCCTTTTTATGCCTACGTTCGTTGTTGTTTGAAGAGGCAGACATACGAAGACCAGAGGAGTGAAAAAGTTGGTGCTAGCTAGCGGTGGTGGTGGTGGTGGCGGCGACGATGATGGTATAACTATTCTGGTCTTGTCTACTCAGTAGTACTACTACTGTTGTCGTCATATTAAGAATCCCTGTATATTTGTGTCCCCCTGTGAGTGCCGTGCAGTTTTACAAAAGTTGACTAGAAAAGAAAAGAGGGGATTCATCAAGATTCAAGCTGTGCGAGAGTGAGTGTGAAACCGTGTTGTTGTGCGTGGCGTGTATGTATTTTTGTTTCTTCGGAGAAGTGAGAAAAACGGAAGCATAATATGATGACTGCTACTACTACCATTACGACCAATGTAACTGCATGATAATATTATTATTATGTAGTCCATATTTTCATTCGAAGTAGCAGCATCTAAATCTGAAGGAGGTTTTCAGGTTTCAATGTGATATTTCCAAGATAAAAGATTTGAGAGCCAATTCCCCTCCAAAAAAGAAACCCTCTGGAACCTTTTGTCTTGTGTACATAACCGCAAGGACAGAATTCAATAGGTCAGTATGTAATGTGAATGCTGCTGTGCTGCAATTTACTTGAGACGGTCATCGAACGACTTTCACCATTCATTCCCTGACATCCTCCTGAACTAGAATTTAGTATAACTACCATAGATAATAGTTCAGTAAGTAGGTCTACGCCACATAGTTTACTTAGGTAGTCAGTCTCTTGTTTTGAGTAGCCCCAAAAAACTGGCCTTACCACCAGTAGAGATCTTCTTCCGTTCCTTGGGTACAACGAGTTGTATAATACTGACTGCAGATGTAAAATCTGTTTTCTATCTTCAGGAAGGAAAAGGGAGATCAAACTGAGAAAAGACAAGACAAACTACACAGTTCCTGGCATATAGATAATACTAACTGCACCGTCATCATAAATGATCATTTATGCTTATGCTTCTACAGGAAAGTAATAAAAAAAGCAGTTCACTGCAGGCTGACATAATGTGCACTACTATAAACTCTTATGTTTATTTCCATGAATTTATGTAAAGGTAAAACGGAAATTGTGATATCGCCTACAACAAACTGGATGCGACACAAAGCAATAAATAAGCAATCATCGTTCCTGGAGAAAGTGGTCATGTTGTGCGTGGCATAGCGTATCATTGATGCAATATGAACAAAGAGAATATTATGACGGTGGTGTGTGGTTCGTGACTACTACATGAGTGCTATATATAACATAATATAGTAATTTAGGCGTAAAATTGTCTATTCATTTTTGATGGGCAAAAACGAAATAAAAATTGTGCTGTGAAGTGAATTTATTCAGGTAAATTGTGCCTGATTAAATAATATCAGTGCTATTAAAAATTAAAAAGACCCTCATCGGCAAATAAATTGCCAAAATGGGGGATACTGAAGGAGGATCAGAGCAGGATGACGTTTCCTTCCTTCGGACGGTAAGTTTTCTTTGTTCCATTTTACTCTGTAGTATTAGAAACTGTTTTCATCCTTTATGGATACAAACACAAACAGTACAAGTCCATTGTGTTTTGGCAGAAGGCATCAATTTTCATTTGTAGATAACTTCAGAGAAAACTTGCAGGTTGGCTTTTAGAATGATTTTCCTTTCACTGACAACTCTGTATATCTTCTCCGCTTTCAATTTCCCTGTCAATCAATAAGTTTCTTTATATCGGTCGTTGTATGTATCAATCTTGCAGTTCCACAACGCGACGTAACAATATACATTATGCAAGTGCTTTGTTAATAATTATAGTTTTGCAGCATCAATTAAGGGAACAAGCAACACTAGATATGTGTATTTAAAGGTTATATATTCCTTGTAAATGAGTGCCAACTTTTAGCGCACGTTTTCTTCATGCATTTTCTCAATTCCCGACTAATTTGATAGGCAGCAAAAAAACGGTATGTATAATAGCAGTGTTCTATGCGATAAAATCTTGTATGTATGTACATATTGCAAAATACACGACACGACCAAATATAAAAGTACACGGTACAATCTTATGACCACATGAAATTTCATTCAATATTCCTTTCCTTGGCGTCACTGGCGCTTCTATTGTCCTTTCACCTTTCTTCTCACCATAGGACACTCCACCTAAAACCATATAACGCAAATAAAAATAGGAAAAATCAATGTCACTCTCTTATAATAAGTACTTACCATATCTACATAATATTATGCAGGTCTTGTAGACAAACGTCAGCTTAAATGGGGTAAAAGAAAATGCACGAAGGAAATTGAACTGGAGGAATTCCAAGTAATTTAATTTTTAATCATTCGCTCGCACTGCTGTCATTGATAGTACGCAGCCAAAAACAGTGGCACTGATGGCCTGCATTATATTCTGGTTATTCTGGTACCCTTTAGCTACCCACAGCTTCTTAGCTACTTACCATTATTTCCTTAGATATACTACTATCGACGTTTTCTCCCGAACGATAGTGAAACCATTTTTGCGACTACCAATTTGCCGCACATGGAATATAGATTTCAACCAATATAATGCACACAGCTATTCGGCAAAATGCTGCAGAAAGTTGATGAACTGAAAATGACAGAGTAGATATAGTGGAAGATGTACCAGGGAAGGGAAGGAAAATAAATTGAGTTTGCTCCATTTCAGTTCAAAGGATCTCATCGAAAGTCAACAAATTATTATGAATAACCCGTATATGAAATGTAAATAGTGCATACTATATATATAGGTATATATTATGTAGGTAGTAGGCACAAGTATGTATGTATAGGTAGGTATGAAAAGATGGCATTATTGATTTTAATTAGCACCATTGCAGTAGGAAGTTATGCGTGTAGCGTGTATTTACAAATCACAATTCAATTTGTCCTGATTTCAAGCAGTTATAAAAACATTAGATAAACCAAACAAACAGGGGAATGTTGAAAAATCACACATTTTTTGTTAATTTGCCGTGATTTCAGATTTAAAGATGGTGGTAAATTAGTGAATTAGATGTCTATGCATGCATATGCACCGTCAGCACAATATAACCTCAAGTACCGTCTCTAAAGAGAAGGGGAATCAAACTGTGAACAAATGCCAAATAATTTCCCAAGAGTTTATCTCCCAGTGTACAACTTGAAACTGACAATGAGTTGAAATGAAAGGAAGGAGAAGTACAAAACCATTTACTTTTGTATAAAACTAGGTCTTTTCTCGTTCGTTTTTTGTCAATAGAGTAAAGGTACATCAAATTGCAGACATTCGAAATAGTAGATATTGCATATTATTATAATTCTCAAAGATTACGCTTTCTGTTTGTGCTACACTATTCTTAAAACTCGTCAAACTGACTGTAATTGGAAACTGTACACCGCCTCTTTCGTAGTCACAACCCAACAAATTTTATTGGATTTCCCCCATCCACTTAGTTTATGCATAAACTCTATACTTTGCTCAACTTTTCCTCTTCATCAATACCAACAAAACTGCCACAAAATGTGGTGCATGTATATAGAATTATTGGAAATGGAGACGATGAACAAAAAGTCAATCCACTGTAGTTACTTTATTTTTTTCAGTTTGCATTTTCAACGCTACACTCTTTTAGTTGTCTGCAGCATCATTCATTGTAATTCTGAATTTTAGGAAAATGGGCAAAAATGTATAATACGCATACATGCATTTACTATATAATGCGTGGTAATGAACATATTTTTTTACAAAAATGATATATGATACTTGTGTCTTATTCTCGTGTTCAAATTGCTGCCTGTTTCATAGTGGATGGCATTTGCAGCAAAAAAAAACTGTTTCTCCTTACTTCAGAGAAAAGGGAAGATTTCATCCCATCTTAAATTGGTTTTCTTTTGTCAGTGTAATTTAGGCAAAAGTACACAACAAAAATACAAGAAATGGGCATAGGTAATATATAGTTTTCCTGCTTATCTCTAAAAGTACACTAAGCTACATACCTAAATACACAACCCAAACTTCTTTAGTTGCTCTATACTAGCGTATATTCTGTGAGCTGCACTATCGCCGTCATCCATTTCCATTACGCATATTTACAGACTGAAAATCCAAACAGAAGAAATAAAATAAAACTTGAGCACATTCACAAAAAAATCAAAATGGGTTTTGCAAAAAATGGTGAAGAAGAGTAAAAGAAAAAGCCACTGGTGCATATATACCTACATACATACCAAGGAAGTCTACTAGACTAAACCTCTTACTTTTTTATTTGACTTTCGCTTATTCTACTTAAATGCCAAGAACATCACAAAGACGCGCTTATAGTAGTCACACAAATATCACTATATCCAATGTACAGAAATATTTTGTGAACCAAACAGTTTTATTTTTCAAGTTGAACAATGCATTTACTTGTAGCTTTGAAATTCCACCGTGTGAAACTTGAGCAATGTGTGATGGGATGGCTATATTATGTTTAGGCATTGTATATTTTGTAGGCTGTAGGTAATGGTATGCATGTGAAAGTAGGATAGACTTGGTTGCAAGGAGCATTTTTTGTTTCAACAAATCCGTTCTAAACATGCCAAGAAGCACTTTTTGTTATTGTCACCGAAATCCCATGCTCGACAAAAAGCCTTCCGGTAGGCTATAAACAGATAAATGTATATTTTTATCTATAGTGTTTTGAGAACACTTTAAAATCACCAATAAATAGGAGCACAGAATTTGTGAGTAAGTACTTAAGTATGTGTTGAATGCAAGGATATAGTAGCTGAAAATTGTTGTAGTGGTGTGGCATAACAAGTCATAGTAGGCATGCTGATCCTTTTGTACATCCTTGTTATCCTTGTATTTTTGCAGTTTCTGCATAGCATTGTCTTTATTATAGTAAATCAGATAATGATCAGTTGTTCTAGGATTGGCGATGGCTGCTTGCCACAAAAATACGGGAAACTCGGGAAAGGATGCAATAAAATTTTACCAAACGCCTTGCAGTGAAATTCCATGTCCATTTATAAGCAGCATATTTATGAAAATTCCTGCCTAAATTCTCTCTATATATAATAAACATGTCCATCCATGAATGCAATGTGCAAGGCATATAATTCAAACAGTTAAAGCGAAGCAGTTAATGACCGTTCATTTTTGGATACCGTGCTGGAAATGTTTATGAGCTGGAAAACTCTGCCTTTGCCATTAAACATGCCGTGTAGAATGGAGATAATTCATATAAAGAAGATGTATGAAGATAATAATGACAACAATGACATCAATTTATTTTCTTTGTACAATTTTAGGAAGACATGGTCTGTCTCGTCACTGGTGCTACCGGTGAACGAGTGGGCCTGGCTGCCGAAGGTTTTGGAAATCGTCACTGCTTTCTGGAAAACATTGCAGACAAGGTGCGTACAATAAATGTCATTATACATTATTTCCAATGGTCAAATACCTCATAAATTCCGTGAGTGACTTGAATCTTTACAAATTTGCAGAACAATCCACCAGACTTGACTCAATGTGTATTCGTAATAGAACAAGCTCTTTCAGTCCGAGCCTTACAAGAATTAGTGACAGCTGCTGCGTCCGAAACGGTAAAAGGCTATTTAAAGCCCGCATTCATTAAGCATCTAAAAGTATATTATGTCTGCTGCTATAGATTGTCTTACTATAAATTATTCATAGCGCTTAGTAATGTGATTACATAATCACCCAAAAAAAGAACCTGAAATATTCAGACAAGGACTAGCGTGTGTTTATATATGAATACTACTTTCTAAACCAGGATATTATGAATTTGCATCCAATGAGACTAGGAGAAAGTTTCAGTCACTAAAATTTCAAATCTGAACAGGACCAAGCATAAAGTAGAGTATGTGCTCATTTCTACATTCCTAATACGTTGAAACTAGTCTATTTTAAAGCTTAACGAACAAAAAACAAATCAGTAATAATATGTTTATTATTAAACAATGTATTTTTTTATTTACCTTTTTTCTCTTAATGTGTCAGCTAGTGTGATGCGTACAGCAAACCAATCATAACAACGCATGAATTAGTTTAGAAGTAGTCTTTAATTCTTCATGTGGTAAACTTTATACTATGCATCTTAACATGTCGTAGAAAATAAAATTAATTCATTGTTAAATGAGCCAAATAATACACTTTAAAACTTTTGTATACTAAAAATATTTGGAATTTATGTTGCAAGCAGTAATTGATAAAAAAAAGTTTGTTCGTCGAGGTAAACAAATTAATCCAATCACAATTACTACTACATGCATTTTCATATTCTTTAAGAATATTGAAATTTGTATTCGTCTGTAGCAAACAAATCTTCTACGTATATATTTATATAATCCTATACCTACATTGTATATAAAAAAATATTCTGCATCTCTGCAGTAAACATTTACTGCTCTACTTTCTTCTTAAAGTGTTTCATAATGCTGAAACAAAGTTTTCCCATTTTACGTTTCAGGGAAACGAAGCCGTAGTAAGTAAAAGTTTTTCTCTCTAAAATTATTTACTTCACTTCATCCTTTCTCATCCGACATATCTTGGTCATCATCATGCAAAGGTATACTCTGGTAATGGTCACTTTTACGAACATTTTTTTTTATTTGATCCGGTGAACCGTAATAAACAACAGGGAGTGAATGCCCGTAAGCTATATAATAAATATACATTTGTACAGTACTTTTCTTCTCACACGTTTCACGTATCCTCTAATAATATCCTTGTATTTGCTTTATCGTTTTCTCATGACACATTATATACTATATATATACCTGTTGTGATACCCATCAGTACAATAGCAGTAGAAAAGAACACCATTACTATACGCGTTGTTACTTTCCTTTTCTTCTAAATCCAACATGAGTTACAGTTTTGTTAAATGCATTAATGACCATGTCACAGGAAAAACAACATGCATTAAACTTTGTGTTATTCTGAAAGTAAGACTTAACTGTCCACTACACTTTTCCCATTACAAAACTTTAGTGTTGAAAGTGGCAAGGATGCTGCATGGGGCAGCAGCAATCAGTCACATTATCCCTGCACTGACCCTACAACTATCATCGGAATGGAATGTATGTACAACTTTTCCCCCCATTTCTTTCAAGTCTAATAAGTAAATCTCTACCCAAGAATTTTAAATCTAAAATCGCAACCAGTGAAAGTGAATTGGGTTCCCAAAAATATTCCCATTCTTATACTTTTTTACCCTGTTTTATTTGTTTTTACTGTATCATGTTTTATTTTCACATTTTGGCACGTTTACACTTTTACATATTATACAGAGATGATGCATGTAGGAAACTTAACAAGCTTTCCTTTGTTTTAAACAAACGAACAAACAAACAATGATTTTCATTTCACCTTTTCCCAGCCCTACTACATAATATGAGATTATATAGCCACGCGCGGACATTGACACTTGTGCGGTGAGCCAAAAGGACGAAAGAATATTAATTAACAAGATTGTATCTGATTCATACTGCTAATGAACAAACCTTTAGTCTCTAGACCATTTCTCTTTCAGACTTTCAGTTTAACCTTGATAATGTCCCCACGAATCTGATAATAATTCGTTGTTGTAAAAAAAGCTAGATATTATATTCTCTACCTTCTTAGATCATTTTATTTTATCTACGATCAAACTGTTTGTATCCAGTATCCATTGTACACTTTTTAGATTATTTTGGTCTCACTAATGTTAAACATGTAACACAATTTTAAACTAGAGAAAAATTCCTGAAAGCGATAAAAAATCGCTTGTGTGCTAAAAAAATGCGTGATACCAAGTGACTATAATGGGGAAAAACTACAAATTTTTTTGCAAGAAAAAACTAGCATTGCAATTATGTAGGTAAGTAGTTTTGCATACACCTTTTTTTGCAGTAGCTGCTGGTTGTTTCGACATTATGTTACTAGTGGTGTGATTTCTTTTTCATGAACTCGACTTTTTGTAGATATGGTACGTGATGTAATGTACAACACTGTACGTTCCCTTCTCTTTTAAAAAAGAGAGAACCGTTTTTACTGCGGCAACAGATGCAGTAGTACTGCTATTCTTAAGTTAATTTTTTGTAGAGTCAAATGAGAATGCACAGGTGTAGTTCTATTACATCATACAGAATTGGTGTCATTCCACCAGATTTTGTAGTTAACTCTCTAGTGTGATTTTTAGTAGCCTCAAAACTCTATATAAAAATGTGTAAAATGCATTTTTTGAGTAACGTAAGTAAATAATTTGTGATTTTCTCTTTGTAAATAGTTTTCCTTACTTTCACTTAATTTTTTAAGTTATAACCGGGAAAATTAGTACCTGTTATTCATGCCATTTTACATGTAGGTATTTTCATCATTATTTCCGTATTAGTAGTGAATTGTCAATTGGGAGTATCTAGTATTTATTAAAATTACTAACTCAGATTGCAGTGTTACAACAACAAATGTGTGTGATGTATGTATTTCTTAGCTTGAAATTTGCGAGAGTGATTACAATATGAATGTTTATGAATTTATAAATACTACTGCAAGCATTAAATTATTTTGACTGCCACCTTCACTTACAACACGTCGATCATTTTTCCGCTATCTGTGTGCTACCTACAAGTAAATAAGACATGTTTTTAAACCAACAAGAACTTTATCAACTAACTCAAAGATATAATATATTTCATCACTAACAATCGCTTAAGTCGAAAGATTTTTAAGCAAGTTTTCTTCTTCTTATAAAACATAACATTAATTAGAGTCGCATTGAACAAAACTATGAGAGTTGTTGTTGGAGTAAAAGTAGCAGTAGTAGTCTCTCTCAACCTTTTGTGCAATTAGTAGCTGTAGTATGTACCAGCAATAAAGCAAGCAAAGAGTGAAAAGCCTCAGTATATACTTAATTGTCGAATAATTTATGTTGCCGTTGAAGAGAAAGAGAAATATAACAAATTCATTCACATGTATGAATGGCTCAAACTTTATACTAAAAACGTGATGTTTTATGCAATGTGTTATGATAACTATCAAATGTAACAGGGCAAAGGCACTGGATCCGGACACCGAACTCTGCTGTACGGAAATGCTATACTGCTACGGCATCAGAACAGCAATATGGTAAGTTTAAGTTAGCATACACATGTTATATGAGAAACTTTAAAAGCTGTCTATAGGCAGTTTATGCTACATTATCAACTATTTGCAGAATATGAAAGCATATTTTTAAACAGTTAGTTGGGGAAATATGCAATATACATAATATGTATACCTATGTAAAATATATGGATAGGTTGATAATTTAATATGATTTGAAACAAGTATATTTGAGCCTTGAAAAAACCGGATGACTAAACGCACACAAGAACAGAAGAACAAAATTCAATTTATCTTTTACTCGCACGGTTAAAGTTAGATTTCACCACAAAATAAACGGGCAACAAACCTATAGATTTTTTGTGGTGCGAGCAAAAAGAAGTTGTTACAATACATTAGTCAAGTATAAAGATGAACTGTATGCCAACAGATGCCAAGAGGAAGCCAAAGAAATGCATGATAGGAAGCGTGAAATGGTATATCACTGTTGTTGCACCAACAACACATTCGTAAAGGTAGGGTAAGCTTGACTGGCACATGAAGCCATTATACGCTAACTCGCGTAATGTTTGGTCCATATGAGATTTGCGATATATTGCTTTCTAAATGAAAGCGAGAATATTATAAGAAGGCAAAAATACGCATAGTAGTGGTAGTATGGTGTCTGCTTGACTTTGCGAGAAGAGAACAGGGTCAAAATATAATTTCATTTGAAAGCAACAACGATATTGTCAAACGTTCTCGTTCTGCTATACAATACACGTGTGTTTTTCTTGCGTGAAGAAAGGAGAACAGAAATACATGCTATATATTTATTTTTAACACACGTTTTTTAAACACTTTTAGTTGTACAATCTGTAGACGTATTAAATACATACGAAAAATTTCATATACGTAGCATACCAATATATTTTTGAAACTTGTATTTATACACACACAGATTGTGAAGTTTTGCTTATACAAGATCTTAAGGAATAAATGAAATCATAAACCGAAAAAATACAAAATGCTGACAAAACTGTAAAAAATCAAGAGTCATGTCCTTCAAATTGATTGTTTCTATATATTTTTTATCTTAATACACGACAACTCTTACCAATTTTTTTCACAAGGCTTTTCACACCATTTTAAACACTCAAAATATAAAGGATGACAAAAGTCGTACGTTTTGAAAAGCCAATGGTTTGCTAAATCTTTCATGGTGTTGTCCTAACTTGCTATCTAAACTAGAAACAAATATATCGGAATGTCACTTTTTTGCCCGTATTTTGATCTTGGTCTTGGCGCATAATATAAGCTGTGCAGTTTGTTTGAACACTTTTGCAAACTTTAGTTGCACATTCTTCAAACTTCAAATAACGTTAGTTGTATTTTTATTTAGCTGAAGCAGCACAATGTTTTGCTGGTTTTTTGGTTTCATGACATCAGCCTTACATTCATTTTTTTGGAAACTTTTTTTCTGTTTTAAAACCAGATGATGAAACCTCCATAAAACACGGCTATCTACATAGTTAGTGGTAATATGTGTGCCAGAAAAAGCACATTAATGCAGCGATATTAAGTATCATGTTCGTTCATTTGACGGCACATTACGCCGAACGTCTGCCATGCTTCTTTTTTTCGCATCAGCAAAAACTCAAACATTTTTTTCCAGAATTTCTTGTGGTAAACTCGCATTTTTCACGATTCTTAAGTTTCGGTATGATAAGGCAAAAATATACTTGGCTACATAACCGTGTACATTTTTGATGATTTAATAAGAATTCACACAGCATGCTTAGTATTCAGCTCAAGGATTCACATTGGATTATTGTGAATCTACCTAGGAATCGAATTCATTGCACATTCTATTTGCTTCTCTGTAGTACCTGGCCTGTCTTTCAACCACTTCTGGAAATGACAAACTTGCCTTTGACGTTGGTCTTCAAGAACACTCTCAAGGTAAATAAATACGAGTAAAATCGCGGGATTTAAACTGAATCATCGTCAGAGCAGAAAATAACTGATGATGATGAGTGACAAGCCTCGTTAAGAGTAATTCTTTCAATTTAAAATGGAATTTGTAGCTTTATTAGAAGACGTTTAAAACCGTCTGACGTACATACGTATCTCGATAAGAGTTGATGAAATTTTCCTCAAATGAATCAATTCTCATTTTCGTCACGTTGTAAATTTTTCTGTGTACATTACAAAGCAGCTTAAAATCGTTTCTTTCTTCAAATCTTGCCAAAGTGTCAAGTGCAGTGAAATGCAGCTGTCAGTCTTTCCAGTAGTACTATCTGTTTTAAAGGATAAAGAAATAATGTAAAAAGAAATGCCATGTTGTAAAGAAAGCCACCACCGCGTTAGAATTTTATTGCGTACATTTTTACGTCAGTAGTAGTGTCAGTCTACAAAAAATATACACATGAAAGTCTAAACTCCCCTAAAGTAAATCACCAGTACAATGTAGTAGGTAGGCACAGTAGAGAATGCAGCTAAAAAGAGAAATGTTGCAATCGATCATGGAATTAATATTTAATCTGGAACACCAACTACCGTTGACCGTTCTTGCTGACCACCAGGAACAATATTTACAGCAATCTATTCTTAACGACATTCCAGTTATAGGGGAGCCTGTTTTATGTATAAATAATGTAACTTTACAAACTATTCGATATACTGCAAAAAACTAACAACTTGAAAGCTTGAGCAAGCCTAACTGGATGTTGTTGTAGACACACAAGGCTTTCTTTACATTGCATTGTAGTATCCAAAGAATATTTCATACATAAAACTGAATATAAATTGATATAAAAAATAATACTGGATACAGGTATGCACGTAATATAATGGAAAATTTCTGAAATATGGTGTGACCTGGTCCATTAGGTGAAGGTAATAGCAAATGCTATATGTTATTGTGCCAAACACGTGCTTTCATTAGATTTTAAATGGATTGATATTACAGATGTCTGACCGAACAAGTCAGACAATATCTGAACGAGTTAGACTATAAAGAGGTTTCACCGTAATTTTTTTTTTCACCGATATTTTTCACAAGAAAGAGCAGACCATATAGCGATCCTGTTAAATTGCGTAAACTACATAATGCTAGTACGTATATCTAGCATATTTTCTCCAGTATGTGATTCTAAGTACACGAACCTGCATTGAGTAAAC
>JAHZMZ010003812.1:0-18294 GCA_027743805.1 Lepidocyrtoides sp. E14 | reverse complement strand
GCAAGAGAGCAGTTTTCAACTTTGGTATATCTCCCTTATTTAAAGCAGCGCACATTTACGACATTATTTTTTTCCATGCAAGTCAATCTATCGACAGCATGGGCAAATGTTTGCTTATAAAGTGATGATAAATAATAAATTAACTTTTAACGGTGATCAACGATAGATTTAAAAAGAAAAACGAAGCGATCCTCAGATTTTTTGAATACCTGCGCAATAAATATGTGCATCTATTTGCTACTAAATGTATAAATAATTTTGCCATCCATACTCACTTTGAATTGTGATTAAGGAAAACTAAAAATCCTATTGAAATACGCCTTTGTAAAAATTCCGATTTCCAATAACAGTTAGGTGGGTAACGGGTACACAGTAATTTAAAATATTTTTTTCACGAGTAATGCAGAGAAATAGAACATGTGTACTCTGTAATTTGAAAGTGGAACAAGATCAACCTCATCGTCTACCATTAGAGCTAAGCTTTTACTGATGAGATAATTTACAGGAAAGGCTTTTCCAGATTGCGTATCCAAACTTAAGCAGGAAGTAGTTACTTCATCGCATAAAAAGATGTACAAAACTACTTCACTTTGATTAACAAAGTACCCATCCGCAAATGATTGAAAGAAGTACATATTAAAATTGGTGAGACGGAAATGCGAAAAACGGTATGTGCCGCTTCTGTTGAAAACATGAAACCTATGAAAAGGGATCTATAAAATCTTGCAAATTTTATGATGATAATGACGGTGATGATACTCTACTGTGTCATTTGCCTATTCTGCTTTGCTTATATTCACAATGACAGCGCTGTGTGAGTCTAGTTTCCAAAAAAAATTCTAGTTCCTTGAAAAGGCCCATTAAAATAAGTAGACCAAAGCTTCGCTTTGTTTTTTATGGGCCATCCATTAATGAATGAGTACTTGTGCATTTTTACAGCCTTTTTATACTGTTGTGTACACGTAGTTTCCGCGATTTCATTTGTTTTAGCCTGGCAGGAGCTCTTTTCTCCGTAAATAGAACTTGAGAGACGGGTAGAGCTGTTCAGTTTCACTGACCGAGAATATGAGAATGAGAATACATAGACGTAATGTCGGATGGATACATAGTCAGAAAACATGGCACATTATTATATATACGTATACTAGTTGGTTTATACAAATCCTAAAAACCCTTTCAAAAGATTCGTGTATTTCTTAAAAAGACATACCAGACTGTTCAACAGTAACGCTTTAACGTTTGAACAGGAAACCCAAAAGAAATGCCTGAATGCTAATGCAAAAACCCCCAAATAAACGGCTTTGATTCACTTGGATACTTTGAGTTGTGGGATTTCTTTGGAATAATTTGCATGCAAATAGCTTCGAATTCATTGCTCTAGCTAGCTTATTCATTCTCATTTGAATAGGATTTTAAATAGGATTTCTTAAAAACTTCCTCTCCCAAAAGAAACAATTCGACGTGTAGTATCTTTACTATTTTAGTGTAATAGCACACGGCAACGTGCCGCTGCCACCACGTACCATCATCATCTTCACCATTTCGCATTATGCTTGTCCTATTTTTTAATGCTCAAACTCATGGTTAACTTCGAAAGACCAACCATACATCATTTTACTAATCCCCAATAAATATTATCAAGAAATGAAAATGACAAGCGGTACTAATCCCGTTAGTCTTATCCCTTTTCTCTCTTCAACGAACTCTCAACTTCCACATTTAATAAATAGAAATGAGAAAAGCCGCTTTTCCTGTAAATGGTTTTGTACCAGCACTCTACTATTTTCATTTTAAACGTTACACTAAAGAATTGCATTTATGGGAACCACTGCATCACATAATTCTGAACCGAAAAAGCCAGATGCACTCTTCTTACTCCTATAATTTTCTACTGGTTTTAAATCTAACAGCATCATAGAAAATAGAAGCAGACATCCCTAATTCTATTCTTCCAGTTTGAGTTTTAAGCTTGAGAAGGGTGAGTGGGTGGCATTCAAAAATGATAAATTTCAATCACATATGAAGTGAAAGACGAAGAAGTATGTGATGCTGCAGATAGAAATTTCTTGTTTGTCCTTTGGAATTACCGATAAGAAGGAGCCAAATGTGCACAACGAATTTCTTTTCCCGGAGGTAAGAGTCAAAATACTCGACCTCCAGTAATTTACCACACCAGAATGTAGTAGTCTCTCATTAATAAATAGTTGTGTACCATTGCATACTTTGTTGTTGGTTCTTCTTCCTAAATTACCAGTTGCAACCGTGCGTATGCATTAAATCTTTAGAAATTACATGGATGCTGTCTATTACTTGTGATAAATTTTAATGCATAGTTGTTTTATGGCTCTTACATTTTCTTAGCTATACACACTTGGATAAAATGGAATTTTTCAGTATTCATCGATAACATATATTTCCATGTGCAGTCTGTGCTCTCTGTAATGTCCTTGTGTTTGTTTCTGTGTGATTGAGTTCGTGCGAGCGTAAAAAGGTTACTTGTCGCTTCACTTTTTTTGTCATTTGTTATTTGTTGTTTTGTGAGGATTCATTCCATTGGTGTAGTTCATTAAGATAATCCTTCTGCCATTATGAACTCTGCAAACTCATTATTTACAGCCTGAAATAAAACAGAAGTCTGGAAACTAGTTTGATTTTTTTTGTCAGTTCTCGGCATTGCAAGTGCAACCAGAGTATGGAGTACAGATAGGTACATATCTAGCAGAAAAAAAAGCTTGAGAATTTTTTGTAGGCTTGGCACGTGAATGTTAACGATACCGTAAGCATTTACCTAATTTCTCGCAGTGTTTCACCTTTTCACGGACAAGTGACGTTAATGAGTAACGACAGTATTAAGTACCTCTTAACCTATTTCAAAAGTGGAACGCTAAATAAAACCGTTCAAAAAGCTGACGTACGGTCTATGCCGAAAGGTCCGTCATAAAATTGAGCTGCCTGTAAACCAGCAACTTCCCTTCTTGCACGTTGTCGTCGTTAAATCGAATGACCCGTGTGAAATTTCTCAAAAAGTTTGTTTGCTTTTTTGGTCTAATTTCCCAAAAGTACAGTTTTTATTTTTCTGCTCATCCCCACATATCAAGCGACTCGTTTTTTTCATCATCAATTTTCATCTGTTTATTTCAACTCTAAACAAATTCGTTGTAATTTTTTACCCCTATCACGAGTAAAATATCAGAAAGATTTTACCCCATCTTGAAGACACTTTATCTTCCGCTCAATGTAATGTTTACATTCTTTCACTACATTGTTTGAACGAATATGATATATTGCGTGCAGAGACAGCTGTACACATTGAGAAGTTTAAAGCTATAAAACTAAAATAACAAAAGAGAAAGATTTCCGCATTTCCTTGTGAGATAAGAAGACAGATTTTTCTTGTGATTTTCATTTCGACTTTTTGCCTCACTTCATGTCATCATCGTCTATTGAGCCTCGACTGGCTAGAGCTTCTTTTCGTAGGATTGTGCACATGGATTATTATAAGACAGTGAGTGTGAGATATTCTTTACACATGGGTGAGTGGTTGAGAAGATGGTAAGAGATGAAATGAGAAAAGGGGGAAACCTAGAACTTGACTTGTCTGTTGCTAATACTGCTGCTAGCTCAGGCTTGCTACAAGGATAAAAAGACAAGAGGAATACGAGGATAATTCAACTTTCTTTCTATGAAAGGAGGAAATAGAAATGGAAAAGTCAACCACTGCTGGTGAGGGATTGAGCATTGAGGCAAACCAGACTGGCGTAAGTTGCAGTTGTGACTTGTGAGATGAGCTATGGTCGAATACAATCTTAAAACCAAGAAATAGGAATGTATTATCTGCTGAGTATATCTATCCATCTATAACTTTAAGAAGGGGATAATATAGAGGGTGGGTATGCATTTCCCAACCAAGTTGTATGCCCATATACAACAACAGGTACACATCTCATCTCATGTATCCACTCAAGGATGTCGTGCATCTTCAAGATGGTGAGAGCAGAGATGTGGTGCCCTTTCGTTTCAATTCAACATCTTATAACAATGAGCGATCCTCTCTTTTTCTTTTTTTTTACATAGAGCCTGCAGAACTCACCCTTTCCTGTTCTCGTTGATGCTGGGTGAGACCCATAATATAGTATCTACTAGGTAGGAAAATAAAAGACATTGTGTTTTGTATACAAGATGATGTTGTATCATTTCATATAAAGAATGAAACAAGAAACTTATACGGAAGGAAAGAAAGTTATCCTCGCGGATATTTTGTTCAGCTCTTCTTTTTTGCTCCTTGGTTGGTTTGGCTCACTCAACTTATCTGTGGGAAATGTGAAGAGACGTTGACAAACTGGGAAAATGGAACTGCACCCGTGTAGACAATGACAGATTTCTTGCCAGAGAAATGAATGAATGAGAACACGCACGTACAAATACTGATAGCTACATAAGCATATTCAGACTGCTTATGTCTTTATACAAAGGATGAAACAAGTACTTGCGTGAAGGTATGATAAAATGCTAGCCTATACGACCACTTCAGTGTTAAAACTGTGGTGGATGAATATATTATTATCTGTAGAGAAGGAATGTAAGCGTAAAAAAGTTGTAACTTCATATACAGTAGTAGTAATGTGATGTGTGCTTGCTTTAAGCTGTAACAAGCAACACATATTATCATCTTCCTTCTGTAGCTTTTTTTCTTTCTCTCATTCGTTTGTCTATAAGAATATACACGGTGTATAATGCATACCTATAGTTATTTCGCCGACGCACAGCGTCTGTACATTATATATTAAGTATGTGCATTCATTTAAAACCCGAGACGAGAATAAAAAGCTCAGCGGACCAAAGTTGAGGATTTTCTTTTGAATTTATATTCCATTTAAGCATCCGGAGGTTGAATTAAAATGAACTCATCTACTACTTTCTCTCTCCTTTTCTTTTTCTTTCCTCTTATTTTTTTCTCTGTGCAAGTTTTGTTTGACTCTGTGTATTTTTTCGTGTTAATATGAGTCATAGGTTGACATGTTCATCTCCGGTTTTATATTCTTATTACATGGAAATTCATTTTCATGCTTCTCTTTTGACATTTTCTTCTTTTAAAGTTGAATTGTAACCGGAATTGTCTCGATACCTTGTGCATGTAACAGTAGTAATCTAAAGTTAAGCGTATAAACTTTTTTCGAGAGCCACGTGGTCTTTCATGGATGAGTTTACAGGAAAATTTATACAAAGCTCAGTGTAGCCTTTTAGTCATGTGTCTTTTCATGAAGCATTTTTGAAGATATTAGCATTATGGCTGTTGTCAGTTACCTTTACGCACATAAAACTATTTCCATTAGTCAGATCTCGTTCACAATCTTTTAGATGTGACGCGGAGGGCGTGTGCGACTCCATTTTCTCCAAAGAAAAGTTTTTAAATATTCTCTGTCTTCAAAGGATAGAAACACATTTTTCACAAGGTGATGTACAGCAATGGAGATGATTATTATCTTTTTATCTTATCTTTTTTTTACAGTGTTGATAATGACATGCCAGGGTAAACGAGTCCGGGAAATGTGTGAAGAGGTCTTTTTCCTCTTCACGTATCCCAAGGGGCTATTACATTGACACTCTAGGATGTTGTGCCAGCAAGTGTCAAAATCACTCATCATTCCTCTCTAAACTTTTTGCTTGTTTACTCTTCACTGAATAATGAAGTGTAATTTTTGGCAAGTTGTTTTATTCTTCCATCCATATCAGTGACAGTGCATGAAATAGTGATTATACACGTAATAAGTACACAATCATTATAACATCAGCCAAGGAAGCTGTAGAATGAATGTCAGAAAGAATTGAATAAGTTTATATAAAAAAGGCTGAGCTCAGCAACCGGTGATGGGTCGACAGACAGAAAGACAGATGAATGGACATAAACCACTGTACACTGCTCATTTCTATCACCACCACACACGTTTTGTTAAATGCCTTTTTACAAGTAGACAAAAGATGCCTTTGTGTCTGTGCCGCTTTCACATGAATAATATAACATTACTTCCATTGTGCAATTGTGGTAGTATGTCAGTCATTTTTGCTCGTCTATTCATTTATTATTATTACATTTTGAATGTCTTATAGAAGCATTCTAATTTTGTGGCGCTATAATGATAATACAAAATGTAATGACTTCACGGAAGACATGGTTCTATTCCTTGCAAGATTCATTTCTCGACAATGTTATTATTATCTGACAGAAGTTCTTTGAATGATATGAAGCAAACGATTCAGGTTGGTTGGCTCAGTAGAAGAAAAATTATAATAAATCTATCAATGCTCTATCCAGTAGAAAAAAAACATTTCTATAATTTCTACTATACTTTACAATCATACGACGACAATAATAGAAGGAACAACCAAGTGATAATAAGGAGCCGTATTAAAAGTCATGATGAAAAATGATCATTTCTCTGGTCTTTCTCGGTTTCCTCGTATCACTGCTACCATTTTTCTTTTACTTTTATCCCTGCTCATGTGTTCCGTGGAATTGGTGTTATTATCTCCGCAACAGATAAATTTTACTTGGGGCATTATAGACAGTAGATTTCATATTTCAAATGATAAAAAGCATACATACAAGCATGCTATCCATCTTTCTCGTAAAGACAATTTGTATTCTATAAAGGAAAAAAATAAGGAGTTTCACAAGTTTGATACACAATAATGCACATATCCATAATATAACTCTAATCCATGTGCTTACTTTTAGCTTAACCGTATTATTTCGACAAATTATACAAGTTTTAGTTGTATCCGCGAACGCTACAAGTTTTTCAAGCTAACAACCAAAATCTACGAGAATACGGATGAGAAGAAGCGTCCTCGTAATTATTATTACGTTACATACTTTTCCTTCCCAACAACATATTCGCTCTCTTCATCATTTCAAACTCATCGGTTTTCCAAGAATTGAAAACTGTTTCAAAAGGAAAGCGAACGAAGCACGAAGCGGATATGATCCATTTTGCTGGCAATGTATGCAATCGTTACAGAGTCGACATAATGAGTGTATATCCTTTAAGCATGATCTCATTATAAAATCAGAAGAAGTTGAGCTGTGAAATAAGCAAACTTGTTCTACTTGTCTGTCAAAAATCTCGCAACAATAATTTTCTGTCTTTCACGCTCCTCTCTTCTATTTACATCTTCCACAAAAGCTTTATCAAGTTTGTTCCAATTTATTAAATAGAAACTTGCCACTTTCAGTTCCCAAAACTCAGTTAAAATGGTTGAAACACACGTCTTCTTATCATCAGTTTCACATCATCATCCTCATCATATCAGCAACGGGAAACTTTTCATCTCTGCACAAATCCTTTTGTGTTTTACGTAACGCTTTGTGTGCATTACAACAAATTGCGGAAGTTGTTTGTGAACAAAAACCAAGAGGCAAATCACGATGATCATACACGCTTCATTAACTCGGATACACCGACCGATGAGTATCGCATACGAGTCGAGTACAGCCACAATTACAAGGAGAAAGGAAAGTTTTAAGAGTATAAAATATCCTCTGCTGCTGCTGCTGCTGCGTTCTTGCATGAAACTTACAGCAAAGCACAAAACAGTCGACAGTTAATTTTTTGGGGAAAAGTAAAACTTGAAAATCTACCTTGTAGCTTTGCAGTATATTTTTTATTGTGTTCGCATAAAGACTCTTTAAAGAGGGTTGAGAACGCACGTGCAATTCATAGTAATGCATATAGATAATGTAAATATTTTACGCATTGTGCACACGCACAATTTCATACAACTCAAGTTTGTATGCGTTATACAAATAAAATACATAACAAAACATACGACAAGGTCCAACAGCTAGTAACTAACAGTCGTTGTCGTACAATATGACATGATCTTTGTCTAAGGCTTTGTTTTCTTTGGTCTTTTTCCGTAGTTCCCGTTTGTTTACCAAAAGTTACAAGCTTTATGATCAAAACCTTGAGCAACTTGAAACTAAGCAAAGTTGAAGACTTTACTCAACAGAAAAAGGGAAACGAGCCTTTTGCAAGAACGATGATAATAAAAACATTCTTAAAATACGCTATATAAAAATACCTTCCTGATTTAGTTAGCATTCTCCCAATTTATAAATGTGCACAACGAAACGGTCTCTGTCACATTGTGCTTCTCTTCTTTCGGTTCATACACCGCCATGCGGTTCGTTCTTCATCTGCAATCTTCTTGGCTGAAGGGTTTGAGTGCTTTGGAGAAGAAGAAAAGAATAATATTCGTTTTATAAATAAAGAACATCTAAACGAATTATTATAAAGCATCGTCCTTATAAAGTAAGGTAAGGAGTTTGGACAAGAGTGGTGTAGTTATGAATACAAATATTTTTTGCTCATTCTTATACCTCCTTCAGTTTGCGTCTCATGTATACATGTGCCCATTCTCTTCAAGTCTCCTCTTTGGTTTTGCTCGTATCTACGAGCAGATTCACAACGAGCCTTAAAAAAGATCTCTTGTTTCTTTTGTGTTTACTGGGAAAAGGGAAAGTAAACGTAGACGCAGGCCTAGAAGTAGATACGGCAATTTTACCACATCACAACAGAATTTTTCCTTTTCTACAAAATTAATTGAAGCATGTGTAAGAACAGCATTCCTATTGTAATACAAACTGCTAACCGTGCTAACCGAATGCATACACGTACCTTCGTAGAATGTATAAATCTGAATGTACGCGTATTACTATAAGGAACATGTGAGTAGGTAGGTAGCTTGCTAGTTCTATTTCTTGTACCAAATTGTTCTTCAAAAAAGGATTGCTTCCTTCTGCAAATGCTAAGAAAAACAAACAGAAGGCTTTTCCTGATGCTGTGGAATTGTAGTATCTCATATAGGCTTTACAACAACTACATTCAACTATGCAATAAAATCAAAACAATGCAATCTGTCTTGTGGTTTATGAACGCTTCTACAGTTTGCCATTTGTGTACCTAATAAGAATTTGTAGGCAAATACACCAGTCAACTTTTATTTCTCCGCCATATCTCCAACAATTTTTTTTACCATTTTGGACCTACTGCTTACAGCTTGATGCAGTAGGCAAACCTTCATGTTACTTAATTGCCAGGAAAAAATTCCAGAAGCGTGCAGTAGCAGCAGCACTATAAATATTACCATACAATATCCTGTTTGAAATGCAAAGCTCGGGCTCTTTTGTGAGATAACATATGAAAAGCTGTGGTTTTTGTGGTGCTCGCTGAAAAGGTTTAACGGATAAAATGAAAAACCTGTGCCAGATTTAAATGAAAGTTTTTTTTTCTCGGCAAACTTGTTGATTACGCTGGTTGGCCACAACAAAAATGTTGTAAAATTGTTTTTTGTCTTCCCATTTCCTCTCTTCTACTTTTGCTAATGTTTTCGAATACATGTTATTAAAAAGCTCTCTGCAAGTTTCAAAGAAACAAACTTTTTTTGACTGTTATGTTGAAGAAATTCGATTAACGTTTTAATTGAAAGTAATTGAAAAATATGCCATCACTGTAACCCAATAGTTTTGATGACTGTTTAAAATCAAACTGATGCGCTGTACTTTTGAACTAATGTTCGTAGCCAATTTTCAATAAGAAAAAAAGTTTTGTACCAGAAAAACTCCATCGGTTGATGCATAGCCATCAGATTTTCTTTCCTGTTTGACTTTCTTGCTCTGATATTTTCTAAAGTACTTAATTTTATTTTTTCTCCCACATTCCTTCTCTATTTGCCAACATTATTATTATAGGGATTGAACAGCAAGCTCAAACAAAACATTATGTCGCTACTGATATTTGAATAAAAACTTGGTTACACATACTAAGCCTAGATAGCTTCCGATCATACACTTGAAAATGCTAGAGAAATCTCTCATGCCTGTTCTGTTTTTTCTTTTGTAAAATTTACGAGTATTCCATGTAGTTTTGGATTCCGTGCAGAGTCAAAAGTCAATCAAAGCATTTATGCCTTAATTGAATTGAGAAATCCATTCTTCAACTGATAAATTCCAACTTTACTTATCTTTTCTTCGAAAACTTCCGACATGCAAGCCATTCATACATGATAAATCTCTGCAGAATAACGAAGGTTTTTGTGTTTCTTTTATCATAAGCGCCTTCTTGTGGGATGGGAATGAGAAAGTATGTGATGATATTCAAGTGCAATGGAATTCCTACCATACTTTTGACAATAATGATTTTTTGCTACCATAAGCCATGTACCTTTTAATTATTACCTACCATGTGACAAAAATTCTCCTCTGTCGTACATGAGTTTAGTTGAATACAGTTTTGTGTATTGTGTACCTTCATATGTATATTTTCGTTTTCAATACCTTTTGCATGACTGTTAATGCATTTTCCCATTAAATTGAACTGCGTTCTTTTACTTCCACGTTTAAACCTTTGTGTCTTGTTTAGGTAAAACAATTCGAGTAACGATAATTATATTTATCCGTAATGGGGATGCTCATTTCGTTACTTTTACGGTGCTGCCGCACTTTTGGCATAGCAGCTCACAATAAAAAAGTTGCGGTTTCAGCCAAGGTATTATAGACATAATAGAAATATTTTTCTCGCTCAACACCGAATGACAGGAAAACTTCCTCAATGTAGTGCATGTATACTTTCTGTTCTTGGAAACTCAGAAATTCTCTCTGTATGTTTGTCAGTGAGAAGGTATTTTGCCTCCAAACTCCAAAATGTTTTCAGGAAATGCACAAGTTGAGCATTCATAGTATAAGCTGCGGTTGTAATTCATATGTCTCTGTACACGCATTCTAGTAAGAGTTGAATATAAGAGCATGATATTGTGTTGTATTTCGTTGTTCCATGATGAGCAAGTAAGTACGGATATATGCGTTCAACTGCGTTCCTTCTTTCCGTGCCATTTTAAACACCATATTGCGCTTCTTGAATGATTATGAAGGGAGAGAGTTAACGTTATCTAAGTAAGAAATGAGACATGTCTCTACTGCAGCGTAAAATTTACATTTTTCTTTTACTGCCTACAAACGAAGCATGCTTCTTGCATGCTATACACGAGAGACAAAACTATGAACAAACCAAGAAAATATAAAATATACATGTTTGTAGTATTCTCTAGCTTTTATTTGTATTTCTGTTGCACCATTCTCCATACTATTGGATGAGATGTATGTATGTACAAAGTTGTGTATTTCATGTATTTATATTTTGTTCTGTCGCATTGAGCGAAAGAACGTATGAATATGGATGTTGGTGTAGAGTTCTTTGTCTGTTGAAACAAGAGACGAGTGCAAAGCTATAAAAGAAAAGATTTGCCGGAGATTAAAAATAAAGCGAGTTGACTAAGAGCCAAAATGGAATAACAACAAGTAAAACAAACGAGAAAGCTATAAAATAAAAACGTAAGATTACTTTAGGGTGAACAAATTGCAGTAGAAAAGAAGGATTCCGATGATCACACCAGGGTAAAAAAAAAGAGTTTAGCATTCTTTTCTTGAGCCAACGCAGGCTAGATATTCAAGTGAAATTGTGAAATGCAGTTGTGGTCTCCAAATGGCGGAACATTTTTACTGCGACAGTTTGCGTTGCCCTTTTTTGTTTTTCTAATAACCATTTCAGTTACTATTTTTCAGAAGAACAAAAAAAATATTCAACGAAATGGGGCTTGCTGAACTGTTTTTTATTATGAGTAGTAGCTAGAAAATACTTGTAATTGCAGAATGCAAAAATAACTGTTACTAATAATGAAAAGCCTGCCTTTAATTTAAAATAAAATACAGCAAACAGAAATATGCTGTCCAAAATTTATTTTTTATGCCCTAGGTTTATCGAACTTTGCCTTTGTGAAAATGCGCAAAAAATCTGCTAGTCCTACTTTTTTTCGCTATTATTATAGCTCCCCATATGTGCTGGTAGCAGGCGCCGACTAGCTCTGGTGGGCACCATTGTAAAAAAATTGTAAGAAGCTGTGAAAAAGATGCAAAGGCAATGATAAGCTGGAATTTTGAGCTACCCATCAAATGAACTCGTATAATGATTCTGCACTACCTACTGCAATTCCCTAATCCTTAGCCATAAAATACGACATGAAAGGAAAGCGTGGAGAAACCACATTATTACAAACTAAATACATAAACAGAAGCCAGTACGAATACTTTCACTGGATGGCTTAATACAGCTCTATCAGTTACAGGATTCCAAAGTATTTCTGCTGACTTTGCATAATATAGCTGTTACCGAATTACGGATTTATTAACATTAATGAAATCAACCATATTATTTCATTCCCAGCAGGGATTTAGTTTAATGCAAATGAAACCGGCAGAGAAAGGGATGAGCATGTGTAAAGTGAGGTAGTGATAGTGTTATTGGTCTCCTTTACCGACGATCTACACTCACATTCTTTATCAATGTTTTAAGCAATGTTCAGAAAATGCTTTGTACTGCTGATAAAATTTACAGAGCGAATGTACGCAACCAAGCAAACTGCGTATGTATATGTAATTAAGGTTTTTAATCAAAACAAGAGTGAGGTTTTAAATTACCGTTTCATTCATCGTCATTTGTGGTGATGTGCATGCATACCTACATATACGGTACATATGAGAATAAATTGTGGTAAACTGGTGCATGACCACAAGGGACCTTGTAGTTGTAATCTAATTCGGAGCTGCTTGGGTACTACTAATCAAATGCGTAAATGATAAATTGAGTCCTTTTTCCGCTCATTCATTTGTGGATGTTGTTTTCATCTCCATCACTTGCGTTTTGAAGTTTCATGGTGAAAAGATGATGATAGCTAATGGGAAGTGGTAAGTGGTTTTTTCATTCCATAATTCCAAAATTCTGAAGTTCTTTTACATTTTGCGTGAGATTTGATAATATCATGCTGTTTATGGATTTGTATGATGACTTAGTTGCAGCAATGATGTCATACACGTGTATACAAATAACAACAACATTTTTACAACCAAAGTCAAGCTACCTGACTCTTGTTTTTAGTCTGCTTTTTATTGGTGTTTTCCCCATCTTCTGTTTGCAGCTGTGCCAATCTATCTGTATTGTCTGACCGTGGTCTAAATAGTGTAAAAAACTGATTTTGTGATTTATCATAGTTTGTAGTTTATGCGTGCTACAAATGAAAGTTATACACATTAAAACTAGAGTCGACAAAAAAACCGTATAATATACAATACTCCACGTTTGAAGGATATTTCCAAAGTGTCTATTCCAGTATTTTTACTTCCAAAAACATTGCTTCAGCACCTTCGTAAAGTTGCCTTGAAAATTGTATTTATTTTGTCAGTGTACATGCCATTTTACATGCAAAGAATGAATACATACATAACAATTGTGAGCAAGAGCTTGTTATATGTGAGTTCCTTACGCTTCCTCCTGATGCCAGCAAGCATAACCCAGCCACTTACTTTCTTCTTCTCACCGATCACAATTCCCAAAAGAATAGTCTCTGTCTGCATACATTGGTACGCACAAGCACTTTTTACATTTTATACATGATTCGATTCCATTTCCTTGTTACTTCTCTCCACCTCATGCCAGCAGACAAGGGCAAAAAGTTTTTGCTGGTTAGCCCACAGGTGAAACATTCTTGACTTGACTCAATGTACTGGAATGAAATTGAATGAGCGTCCTGGGAGCCCGTTTGTAGGCACATTATTTTGTGAATGTGATGGAAGGAATGTTCTTTACAGAATCATATTACTTTTACATGTGACATGTCAAGTCAGTTTGTGCGTGTAGAGCTGTGGAAATTGTGGAATAAATAATGCTATAGTTGGTTATATGTAGAAGTAGATTCAAGGCACGTATTCAACTGCCTGCACACGATAAAGCATTACCAAAAATTATAAATATTACAATCATGCCTCGACCCCGCTCATCTCTGAATTTGCAATTAAACTGACATTTTGATTTGTTTTGACATTTGTCCAACAAACCTGTACCAAGTTTTGTATTACCAATACATACACAATACTCAGCAGATGCAATAATCAACTTTGTGAATGAAAGTTTGGCTCTATCCAAGTTATCACCAAGAAGATATCCAAACATACGAACCAATTTTTGCTTGTCTCCTTAGTATATAAACCATACAAGCATTTAGAATTCCGCAATACGACAAGATGTCAGTCAGACCAAGAGCTGAAACCAAAATACTGTTGTACTGATTTCCTACAGAGTTTGGAGCTTTTAGACTTCAATGCAAACCAAGACTCAAACCGAGATAAAGGTGTACCAGTGGTAGTATGTATGCTTGTCGACATGTCATCATGATCGCCCTTCTTTCGTGACATAATAAAAGACAACGCCAGCATGAATTTGAAAAGTAGGACAACGTGCGAAAAGAGAAAATAAGGAAATAGTAATGCGATACATTTTATATTGTTAATGCAAACTACAAAGAAGTTCATTTGTTGTTTGCGTCATTTTCTTCAGCTCAAATCTCAGATTATCAGAGATGTTATCAAGTATACATTGTTGAAAGCACATCTTAGTGTTGGAATAATAATAGGTGGAGGCATTAGCAGGTAGATATTATATAACCATATTATAGCGTAGTAAATACTATGAATGTATTTAGTACTGTACTCCTAGTATTGTATATAAACTTCGGATACTTCAGCAGGCGACAAAAGTAATCTTTACACGAACAAAGTTATTAACCTAGTCTTATTGAGTGGCAAGGAAGCAGAAGAAACAGATTATAAAGTTCACCTATTTAACATAAAGAGTATAAAGTTTGCCGGAGTTGGTTATATAGTCTTCTCTCATCTTCTTACGTGAATACTTTGGGTTTGCTGCCTTGTTGTAAGCTCAGTCTGATTTTACGACGCACAAAAAGCCATCTTCCAACTCGATAATGTTTGGAAAAAGAGAAGAGTGGAGTGCGCAAAGGCATTTACACGGTCTGATTAGACTGATGAAGAGGAGGCTCGGAAGTTGCAAAGAAAGGAAATGAAATTAACGAAGTATGATATACCTATTTCTTGGAAGAGGAGTAGTAATGTCACCGACGTCTCATAAATGACTTGGATTTTTATATTTATTCTTTATATTCTCAACGCACTCATACCGCTACGTTGAAGCACTTTTGCTGGTGTTGAATTCCAGAAAGCCTGAGGACAGTTGAAAGAAGCTTCCAGTTGATGAAGAGGTGTACACTTTTGTGCTACATTAAATCCTACCGCCAACACGACAAGAACAAAATCGCTAATGTATTTATGTCTCTTGCAAGTACTATAACATGTGGGTGGAATTGTAGAAACTCTACTGGGTTGAGTATTGGGCTAAATAAGGCTAAAGGTGAAGTAATGAAAGAACATTCCTCGTCTTATTATCATTCACTTTCATTCGGTTGTAAAAGGAATTCCTCTTTGAGAGCGCTTTCGACGACAGCACACACGTACAATGAGCTTTGGAATTTCGAGATCAGTAAAAAGACGTCTTACAAGCCTGCCTCTCTATAATATTAAGCCAGTAGCCAGCGCAGCACGACATGCAACCAGAAGAAATTATAATAGGAATATATGTAGATAGGCATGTATATAGCTTGTTTAATTTAATAGCGACACGGAATAAGATGGCATGTTTGGAGGACGAGTTCCCAGAATGAAAATCAAACTTGAAAACTGGGATTCAGAATATTAGAATGGAATTAGCTTGGAAAAATTAATCCGACTTAATTTTCTCTCGTCTCCTTTCTCAGGCTCCCCTACAAACAAGATAAAAGTGGGGTGCATACACTTAACTGAAACATTTATTTGGTTCGATGGAGGAGTGATTGTGAAAGGAAGAGATTGAATAAGAGCCTTATTACTATGCATGCACATCTTCATTTTTTTGAATTAATTCATAGCTCAGCCAAGGTGGGATTTTATGAATGAAATAATTTGAAAATTAGTTACTCTCTGAAGCTGTGGCAGTTCATTCCGAAACATCTCTTTTTGATGCTGTATGTTTTACTATAAAATTCAACGTGTACATTAGCATCTATATAACCTGAGAATTTCCTGCATAGGTATGCAGAGATTCATTTTTTATGGTGTACTTAAATCTTGAACTTTTCAACGGATGCTTTTCCATTGACTGTAGTTTACCTACAAATCTGTAGTAGTAAACTTTGCAAAGGAGAAAGATTGGTACATTATTTAAATTCTTCTCTCCTATTTCCATTTTGTATCAAACATCTACCACCTTGTAGCCGAATAGCACTTCTCTCCATCTTTTCACAGCCAACCTCACCAAAGATAAATTCTTTAGGGATTACAATAGAACGCAAATGTGAGCCGAAGGGAGTCACACACATACACGCACGCAATAACATTTTCTGCTCGATATTTAGTCAGTAAAAAGAAAAGAAAAGCGAAAAACAGACAGAATAATGTATCAATCTCCTTGTGTTTCTCTTCATTCTTGTATGGTACACGGAGCAATTCTTGGCTGATGCAGAAATCTCCTGAGAAATCCCGTTGACTTTGCTTTCTTTTCTTTTTTTCTTTTTTTTTTCTCTCTCCTCTTGTTCGTGGCCATGCTTTTTGGTTTGAATGAAACACGTCGTGTCATAAAGTGCCGATAATGTCAATCAATACATGAGCTGACGACGTTTTTATAGCTAAAGGAAAATCCCAAGAAGCACAAAACGAGAATGAAAGGCGCGAGAAAACGAGAAAAGTTGGACATCAGTAGCAATGGAAAAAAACATAATGTAAAAAGCCACGCGTAACTTATGATAATAATAATTTTTTCCTCTTTCAATGGAACAACGCCCTGTGAAGTTGCGGATGAGCACCATTCTCATCATCATCATCATCATGACTATTGTTCACATAGTTTGGCAAAATCATCCAGCCGCGTTTCCCTTATTATTGTTATGAAGGTGCATTATTTGACCATTCTCACGTGTGCGTATTGCTATTGCTTTATAATCAAATTCACTATTTTCCATTCTTCAACTGCTTCTTCTCCTGCTTCAATCCAGTTACTTTTTTCACAACGCATTTCACTGCTTAAATATTATTATGCCACACTTTCTCAAGTTAAGCTTTAAAAAATGATTACCTCTTTTCGTTGAGTATAAGTGAGTTCTCGTTCAGATAATAAAACTGGTAGCTCCCCATTTCTTCCCGACGTATACACGCACCACCACCACCATCAACAAAAATAATATCATGAGCAAGGTATCCTATTATATTCCCATACAATATCATCATTCTCACCTTGTGAAATCATTAAATAAAAAAGAAAACCATGTGGGCTTGAAGCTTTCAATAGGTGCTTCCAAACAAGCTGCCTCTGACAAAAAATATATTATTACGCAGTCTTGTGATATCTTTGCCTCATCATATCATAACATTGTGTTCCTTATGCTTATTACCCTGCGAGTTAGCAATCCAACCCTTCCAAAACCAGTAGCACTGAACATCGTTTTCTCTGTGCTCCTCTTTTCCTCCTTTATTACTCAGAGTGTGAGACGAGCAGGGGAAGAGGATGGAGAAACGAAATCGAAAAGAGATATTCTCAGATTATTATCCTGAATAAAAAGAACATTGCTTACCAATAATGCACGCATACATGAACATTTTGTATGATAGTGTTGATACTATGAATGGAATCCTTTCTGTCCACATAATACATAGCTATGCGAACACCCAATCTTCACTTTTTTATTTGGAACACAATAGTAAGTAAAATATATGGAGGTTGTAGTCAAACATTCACTATAATATGGGCACCCGTGAATTCATTGTCTGTCTGTAGGCCTTCTTCTCTTGCTCACACATGAAGACTCTCAATATCAGCAACATCATCATCATCATCATCAGTAGTAGCAACATCGCCAGTGCAGTACCACACCACCACCATCGTCATCGTCCTCGCCGTAGAAAAAAGAACGGCTTGAAAAAAAGTGAGGAACCCATCTGGCAATATATTTATGTTTATGGACTACATTGTTATTTTCACCCCTCGTCCATTTATTTCACTCTGGCTCATGGGAACGTTCCAAGTCAGTGACGTGTGTTATTTCACAAAAATTGTTCCTTTTGTTGCAGACGAGCCCAGAAAAAACACACACATCTTTTTTGAATGCATGAAATGTTCCTTTATACTCGGTTATGGTTAGATGAAATAAATGATTGAAAGGTACACCGCTAATGATTTGAACGAAAAATAGGGAGTCTCTCTCTCTCTCTTTCACACAAATACAATCAGAAAAAACGAAAAGGAACATTCACAAAACTAACAATGATTATGAATACTGCAAGGAGAGAGAGAGAGAGAGAGAAAA